>JAQFZC010000012.1:0-146036 GCA_034695205.1 Dicyrtoma fusca
TATCGGTATCAAGTCCTTAACACATTCCTTTGCAAAATACAAAGTCGTCCTGCGTTCTAATGATTCCTAGTCAAAACTAGGATCGTCAATACGACCAGTCGTATATAGTGGTCAATACGACTAATGTATATTAAGGATATTGTTACCAACGACGTAAAACTGTTATAGTGATACCTTGATATAAGTTCCAGATTTACAAATTACCAATTATCGAAGACATTTTTGGTTTTTGTGCTGGAATAAAACATTAGAGTGGTAAAGGTGACGGTGTTTTTCCAAAATTATATCAGATCAACACGGAGAAAACCTTTGTATCAAATTTTGAGATAAAACACTGTTAAACGACTGAAAACTGAGTATCCTAGAAAATATAATTTTGATAAGGGTGGAACGGAACACTAGATTTCAGTCAAATCTGGGAATCTGGTTTCCCCCAGTCTAGAGAGTGCTGTTAGAAATTATAAAAATGTTGTTGCTTAAAAAAGGTCCATTTGGTAAGTTTTTTCGTTATGTTGCTTTTAATTTAGCCTAAGTACTGTATTTGACATATTAGATACCGGGGAAACAATAAAAAAAACACCAATTGACCGGATAGCACCGGTTACTATTTCAGCCCGATGTTGAATTATCACCAAAATCTAAATACCTACTTGTTAAAAAATGGATGCATTATTACGGTTCTGAGTATGTGCGACAAAATGCTTAAACTGTTCGACATCACTACATCATGGAAAGAATGTTTTTCAAATACGTTTAGTCTACATATTTGTTTTTTAATTAAGGTCAAAAGTAGAAATACACATTTTCAAAAACATTCAAAACTAGTCAATAAATCTTTCAAATAACATGTATTATAGGAAATTGACGCTTTCGAAAAGGTCAAAACTAGCAAATAACAGTTTAAAAAATTTCAAAACTAGTGTACACCACTTTCAAAAGAGTATAGGAAATTCACTTTTTCAAAAAGGTCAAAATAAGAAAAGGCTATTTTCAACAGGATGGAAAACTAGACACCGTACCGAGTCGAAAATGTCGATTTGTAATTCTTCCTATTTCATCCATTTGCACTTTTGCAGTACGAACTAGTACAAAATATTCAGTGGTACAGCTGAGAAGGAAAAAATGATATTAGTTTCACCGGAAAGTCATTGAGCCCTAAAACTGTTCCTAAGTCTGGGTTCTAGACCCGGTGACTATTTAAGCCCCGGAAACAATTTGCGCCCCGGTGTCTCAAAGTTTAAATACAATATTCACTAACCCTGTTGTAAATGTTTGTTTCTTTTGACTTTTTTGCTTCTTTTATTAACCGTTTGGAATTTGATTGAATTATTTGACGTCTTATTGACCATATCGATTTGCCATGTCTCTGCTTGCATAAAACATTTCGTCCTATTAGTACAATGCACAAACAGTTGTTCTTTTGTCGTATTAACAACCAGCTTTCGTCATTTTGCACATGTGGGTTAAAGTTCAATACGACGAGGGTTTTCGTCGTTTTAGCTGTGAATCAGTAGAAAATACGACGTACTTTGCAAAGCATTGCATCAAGGATTTAGATACCGATAAACTTGATTTTTGAAATTCCATGTTTCAAAGATATTGTCTTTCGAAGATATAGTTTTAGAAAATAAAGTTTTCGAAGATATAGTGTTTCGAAGATATTGTCTTTCGAAGATATGGTTTTCGAAAATAAAGTTTTCGAAGATAAAGTCTTTCGAAGATATTGCCTTTCGAAGATATGGTTTTCGAAAATAAAGTTTTCGAAGATAAAGTCTTTCGAAGATATTGTCATTCGAAGATATAGTTTTCGAAAATAAAGTTTTCGAAGATATAGTCTTTCGAAGATATTGTCTCGAAGATGTGGTTTCGAAGATATAGTTTTCGAAGTTGTTACCGCTTACCATTACTACATAGGGGGATTGTGTAATCTATGGGTGTGTACTTAATGAGATATGCGTATGTACCTACTTATTTAATATGTGATTATGAATTGCCTATATTGAGCTGTATTAGGATGAATTTCATTCCGGTTTGATAGCAGGCGGTACAGATAGAGTGGGCGAGATGGCTATGTAAGAGGATTATGTATTAGTTCCATGGTGTGTGTGGGTAGCTAAAGTTTGTTGTCAACGTCTAGCCTAAAGCTCCACTACCGAGTTCCCACTCTTCTCTTGGATTGAACATTTTATATACATACGCTGTAGTTGTGCGTAAATCGGAGGAAATCCTACGGTGAAGAAAGCAGACAGTTGAGAAATATTGTAAATACCAACAGAGAGGTTATGTGCATAATATTTCATAAGTCTACTAATGATTATGAGGACTAGAGGCTGGGTGTTGGTAGAGTACATGGTCCTGCTAGACTCAAGTTAAGAGCTGGAATTAGAAAGTATTAGTCAATGATGGACGATGAGGGAGCTCGGGACCTTGTCCCTTGGCGATTAATGGATGTTATATTTCAGCAGAAAATTGTGTACTTCTCTCTCATATTGGTTTTATCTTTATAATCTTTCAATTTCTTTCACTGACCCTGCAGATGAGTACATTCTTTGATAAGTCTAGATCAAAAATACAAAACTCTCGCAGTAAAGGCCTTTCTAGGTCGTTGTATTTTCCAAATATTTTGAGCTTTCCTTAATTAAAGTGGCTATCAATTCCCTTCAAATAGTCTTGATAAAACTTGTGATTGGAAACGTGATCGCTATCATGCTGAGTCGTCCAAAAAGGAGGGAAAGGAGGATTGGAGCCGAAGAAGTAGGGACTGCATGATGTACTGACTAATGAAGGGAAGAGTACATACATACGCGTTGGATAAATTATGGGTGGGAAGCCCTGGTAGTGGTTAGAAGTTGACTTGACGTAAGACCTGGAGGAATTGTCGGTGCGGTTTATGAGGAAAATGAAAATCTCTTCAGGAAAGGGACGAGAGAGCCCATTGAAAAGGAGGAAGGGGGAAGGTTGCTGGAATGGGATGAAGAGATAAAATGTTAAATGGCGACTGCGGCAACATTTACCTGGAAATGTAGCTGCAGATATGCTACGCAGAGTTAATGGCACAAGTTCGGGAGATTTTCAAAGTTTGGTTAGTTGAGATGTAATAGGTGGAAAAAGGGAAATACGGTTGAGAAAGTTTTGTAAATTGTCCACCTGAGATTCCACGTACGTGCAATTTCATCCTGGAAGGTAGAACTGATCTCCTCTATACTCCCTCACGGTATATTCTATTAGTTGGTGCTTCCGTCTCACACATGGCATGGACTCTTTCCTTCGAACCCAACTGCGGTATTTCTTGACTCCTCACTCCCGACCGCCCTCCCCTACAACACCTCCCCTCCCCCCACCATTGACTCCCAAGCCAAATGCTACACAGAGTGTAGACCATCCCACACGATGCGATCGTCTTGAATTCTACGTGCTTTGCATCATGAAAAGATTTTATGTCCTCAGATGCTCACCAAACTGCGAAACAAGTAGCACCATGTACTATCCTAGTCCCAAGCATAAAATTGCAATATAGATGAGTCGTCCCAAAACCACATCAATATACATTTCTCTCTCTCTCCTGGTTTCCTTCCAACCGACCCTACAACACACAACAAAACACCAGACATAGCAAGGGATTTCAAGGGAAGGAAGCACACAAGAAGGAAATGTACTTGAGCAGGTGTAGGGCATTGTGAGGTAAGTACATTGCTTTTGAGGGGGAGGGGGGGGGGAGGAAGAATCTTCAGTTCTTTCATTTGTATTTGACGGAGAGCCGGCGAATTTTATGATGGTTGGTTTTGGCATGCCATAACAAAGGAAAGAAAAAGGATAAAGATAAAAGTTTTCTGTTCCAACTAGTACTGGAGACTGGAAGTGTGGTGCTCGAAGCTCGTTCCTCTTTCTTCTCATCGACTTTCGCTCCCATCAGTGGGTTTATGTTCTGTTTGTAATCAGGAGCTTCATAAAAATCTTCTTTGATTGTTTATGCTGGGTACTCTACGCTTTTCACCATACAGCTCTCCACTTCAGATTTGGGAAAGAAGCCCTTCTAAGAAGCGGTCGGTCGTCTGCGTCTGCTTTGTTCTTAGAAAATTAACCTAAACACACTCCCAGTGTCTCACACACAGCGTCTGACAAGCATTTACATCTGCTACACCACGTTTTATTTGGTTTGTTGAATAAATACTGTTATGGGCCACTTAGACTTAAGTTGAAGATAGACTTGATTAGACGTAGGAGCTAAGAGGAGAGCCGGACCGGCCCCGCGTACATGACTGATTTTGATCGGGAGGGAAGGCTACACGCAGTCTGGACAAGCTACAAACTACTTTGTAAGTAGGTTCCTTATCGCCGTCGGAGCTATGTAAGTACATAGCTGTATCATATGTACATACACTCTTAGATACGACGTGAGCCGATAACACACGTCTACACTTGACTTGAGGAACAACCAATAAACTAACGAACCTAGGAATAAGTGTGAAATGGGCATTTATTACTTCCTCCACTTAAGATTTAGTCAAACAAATGCCCCTCACCGTTTATTTCACTCCGGTAAACTCACTCACTTTCCCCTACCTTTCCTCAGCAATGTGCGTGTACAGACTGTTAGAGAAATAAAGCCACATGTATCCATCGGTCGGAGATCTTAACTTGAGAAGGAGCGTTGAAGGCTGAGTTGGAATTGAAATTCCTATGCTTCTTACATCCCAGAGTACTTTCCCTTCTTATAACGCCGCCGAGCGGCTCCGTACATGCCAAACGCACCTACCTTCCCTTTGGTATAATTGCTTTTTCCACCTCATTCACAGCCAATTCTGCTCCTGACATTATCAACATGACGTTTCCTTTTTATGTAACTTTTCTTGGTCGTTTCAACAACTTTTTAGTCTACAACCTATACAACCATAAATCTCACCCATATTATCAGGTCACGCACCATACTCCTTGTAGTTTCACTTTTGACCAAGTTCATTGCCAACATTTTCACTCATACTTCCTATTACCTGTTTCCTTGAAACTTTTCAGGTCTCCATTCCCCCTTCCTGGCATGCATAGCACTCTCTACACTGCTGCTCGGGTGTTGCTTTAAATTACTGTTGACAGCAGAGGAGACGTATAATGCTATGCAATTGAAATTTTAATCTTGGCTCTTTGTTCCCTTGACAATATATCATTTGGATTTAATTAGATCAAAAATAGATTATAAAAGTTTATGCTGCACCTGCAGGAATTGTAAATTGTAATGGTTAAAGTTAAGTTAATTTTATTTTGACGATGTAAGCAAACAAAAAAAACATGAGTAACAATTTAGTCTCAAGTATGTTTTGAGATTGAGTTAGCCCTGCCGTGCTAGAAAAATAAAGCATTGCTTTAATGATACACACTTTTCTCAAGTATCCCTCCCTTTTCAACTTGTTATTGTAGCCAGCCATTTCAAAAGGAAAAGACAGCGGGAGCGACCCAACCAGACTAATTCCTGTCGACAATGTAAAGTGGTTGTGGGGGAATACGTTCGTTCCATGGGAATTCAGAAGTCCTTCCCAGTGCACAGACAGACTGTGGATGCGGAAGAAAAACATGGGTGCTGTTTGGCCGCTAGCTAGAGGAAATTTAATTAAGAGAATCCTTCTTGAAATCTCTTCTCTGCTCCCCATGCAATATTTAGAGCTTAACAATGACATAAGTAAGGTTCGATGGAAGCGGGAGAAAGGAAGGGCGCCCAAGCTAGTCACGAGAAGTGAAAAGTAAACCAACTAAGGATAGATATGTCATCGTCTATTATGTTCAAAAGTCTTTAATGAGGGCATTCCATCTAATGTTCTCTCCTCTCCTAACGCTCCGTGCATATCATTGAATAATTTTCATCGTAGATTCCCTCCTTGTTATCTCTCAACACTTAACATGGATCAAACAATTAGCCAAGAATCCAATCAACAAACTTGTCAAATAATGGTGCTTATATATTTCCCTAAACTTTAATTTACTATTTACTACGTACACGACTTTTCATCTCTCTCTCTCTCTCTCTCTGCCTTTCTCCTTTCAAAATATGTACTTAGCTACCTGGGTATATGGGATTCTGGTTGCATACAAATAAATTAATTTGTCAATTAGTATTCTATCCTGTTTGATTGAATGAAAAGCAAATATTGACTGCACTTAACTCAAGTGTAAAATAATTACTCTTTGATCCGAGACCTCTGGTTTGGAGCTTACTCTAGTATATACGTTCTAACCTTCCATCGTTCTAGTTGTGAACAAGCCCATTGGGTATTTTAAAGATGCACTTGGCTTGTCAATGATTGATTGGTAATTGGATGATTGGGAAGTTAATACCCAATAAAGTTTAAGTTTGGAGGCACGATAAAGTTTCAAAGAACAAAGAGTGAGAGAGAGAAAGAGAGAGAGAGATAGCGAGAGTTAAGCCTCCCAGTAGTGCCAGTGCCAGTCCCACATGTGCAGTGAACGGGACTAGATATTTGCACATGAAATATTAATGAAAGGACTCAATTGTATCGACAGAAGACTTTAAGAAACATGAGGCAGGATCAAACAATTGTGAGCCTCTCATAGTGGTCTTATCCTATTAGTATTGATGTTTCCAAAATGATTCTTCCTTATAAAGAAATAACAAAGGAGTTCAAAGAAGAAAGGGGAAAACATAAGAAGAAGGAAATAGTAAAAGTTTTTTATGAATCCACATATCCATGAGTTTAGCTGCTGCTGCTGCTGCTGCATGCATTTTTGAATTATTTTATAAGATCCTGGGTGAAAGCTTACCCAGTACCAGTGCAGTGATGGACAAGTTTCCCTTTATGTATTCATTGCAACTGAATTGAAATAATTTGGTGTGTATATGGATAGATTGGTTCTTAGAAGTGCCAGCGTTGGGCTGGTGAGCGTCGGAAGTTCTAGAGATAGTATCGTCAATAGTGGAGTAGGACGGATACGTAGGAAGATGATAAGAAGGAAATACGTATCGTCGTAACAGTATTTGTTGTGAAGTTGAGATGGCCTGAAGTAGCATCGCATGATTCAAACGGAGCTAACAAATAGACGGAGTACCCAGAGTATTAGATGACTAAGCCTCATCTTGCTCCCGTTTTTTCAATGTTAACAAAAGGGCGGCTGAGGAACCGAGGGACAAGTACCGAGAAAGAAAGATGTAGAGCTGGTCGAGGGCAAGAAATGGAGGAGACATTTTCACTATGGAATCCAGCGAGGTTTCTAGACATCCCGAGTCCTGGGGAGACCTGATGGCCAAGTTAATGTTTATTTGCGTACATGGCTCTAGAAGAGAGGAAGCAAGGAAACGGAGAACGGCAGAGAGTGAGAGAGAAACAGACATTGAGACAGAGTTCCAACAACTCAACCCTACTTCTTTCACTTTGCTCCTACTCAATGAAAAAGCTTGAGCTTGGTCGAGAGATAAAGTGCAGAAACCAGCACTACCACCTTGAACAACTATATAGTGGCCATCCCACTGCGAACTAAAGGGAAACCCAGACTAGAGGTTTAGCTATGATTCTCTTCACGTCCTATAACTATGGCTTAGTTTCCTCTTTTCTCTTCCCAGTTGGTTGCTAGTGGAGAAAGTGGAAAAAGCAACTCGCCTTTCTCCACATTGTGATTTTCAACTCCATTGAAAGTGAAGACGAGCGACGACGAGGACGGGAAGGAGAGCGACGACTGTACTACCCAACTCCTTTCTACTTCCCCTTTTTATCCCAGGAATACATTTCTCTCAGTCGAAGCTCAAATGCTTTGCATGTGAAAGCTTCTTTGTCCATTATTTTTCATTCCAATGTTTGCATATCTACTCTAACGCCTTCTCTATGGCCCCTTCTTTAAACATACCCTCATCATAACTTTCATCATAAGAAACCAGTCAAGAGTCATCTCTTCTTCAAACCTCGTTACTATTCACAACTACTCCTTTCACTTTTATATTTCATACACAGTATAGAAAGCTACAACATCCTCCTAGTACCCTCCGTCCCAGACTATATCTAGTACTCGGCTGCATAAGTAAGTATGCATAACTTCGTTATTGTTATAGGATATATGGCTGTTACTGTACTCAGATTCACGTTTGAAGACTTGTTTCCGCCTCCTGTTCCTATTTATTTAAATCACCCGTACCATTCCATACGCAATAATTATTATACTGTATACACCGTCCCCTACTCCGTCTACTCTGACCATGTTATCAATCCATTAAAATGTAGACTGGAAAGGAGAAGAAAAGAGTGCAATTCTTTTGTAGTGGTAGTTAGGATTTACGAATATAGCTTATGCTTATTTTCATTCCCTGTAGCATAGGCATAATGTTAGAGGAATGAAGTTTCTTTCTTTTTTTTTCAATTCCATTCTCCGGTCTACATGTTCGTAAGCATACATAAAGTACAAATCGGTAGAATTCGACTAAATTAGTTCAATACCAATATTTGCTCATCGTTTACAAATTAACAGGGCTATGATAGAGATCAATGCAAGGAATTAAAGAGAGCTAGTCTGGCTGGATAGATAGATAGCTGAAATTAATCAAGAGGTTGAGTCACGTAGAAATATTGACTGCACGCTCTTCATAAGGATTCCCAATGTGAGAGTGAGAATTACTACATTCTGGCTACAAAGGTATACTCTCCACTATGTATATACACATTGATACATAGTAGGGGAAAGAGGGAAGAGAAGCTACAGCGTAAAATCAATGTTACGGACGTGGATGATGAAAGTAAGTCAATAGAACGCAACTGCGATACAACGCGTCTCGAGATGAGACAGAAAAGTAAACTACTATGCACGTTTGTGCACAACCTTTCTTTCTTTGTTGAACGCGGAGCACTTTTTCCCATTCTGACAGGGCTACAGTTACAGGAAAAACCATTTTTCTCAATGTTAAAAAGCTTCTGATTTTCCTAGTTTCATTTTCTCTAATACTTTTGACGAGCAGATGTAATGAGTGTGGTTTGAGTTGTGCTCCAATTTACACCTGCTTACGTAAAGTTTATAGAAATTTTTTTGCAGTTACCATTCGTACAATGGGATCTGTCAAAATTTAAATTAAGAACTTAATTTCGATATATTGATAAATAGGTTAACCACATCATTCCGAGTGGGATACAAAATAATATGTAAAAATAAAGATGAAATTGATGTGACTATAATTTTCAGTTGGGATATTTCATGAAGCCATTAAACAGAAACATGAGATGGTTCCTTGTATATTGTGCAGGAAAGAATCAATGGTTTGTTTTGCTGCGGATGGGCAGATGGGTATAGCAAGGAGGAGCAAATGCATGTAGGTAGGTTACTCTATGTAGGGAAGTGAATGGCTCAGTGAAGAGGAGCAAAAGCGAGAGAAAGGGAGAGATTGCTGAATTTCTGGAATAAAGTAAAAGCAGCGCAAGTTGTGTTGAATTACTTTTGGTTCGTTTCCACTCTGGCAGACTAACGAAGGTGCAAGATGGATGCTCTTCCATATCCTACACTTGTAAAATCATTCAGCTCATCTTCTACTATTCACTTCTATCCATCCAATGATATCTTATCTGGCCATTTTAACGATTTTCCTCTGTATATCCTACCTCGTTACTCTTTACATCTCCTCCTCGCTTTCTCGCTCCCTCTCTGTCACACACACACACACACAGCCTTTTCGCCTTCTACATTCCATCACAGTGTACAGTAAAAGGAAGGGTTATGGAGAAGGATTGTTATAACATGTGCTTCTAATGTGTTTATTATCAGCTCTACAATCTCATTCTTTCACTCTCTTGCTTAATCTGAAATTAACTTTTACTAATGCTTTAGTTAACAGTCGCAAGTTGGACGGCAGCACAGATGCTCAAATCCGTAAATGTGTTAGAGGAACAAAGTTTTGTTTCACAGCTTCTCTAAGAAAACGTTTTTAGTCACGTAATTAGATCAAGTTTGTAGACAGAATTTTAACGTCTTAATCTCAACAATTTTTTACCTAAACCACCACAATCTATTATATCTGCAGCTTTCTGACTTTTAAATACAGACAATTTCGATTGTAATCATCATATAGCATTCAGATAACGATGGAGTTTGATTTGCGGAGGATAATATATTTTTTTTACAAAAATGATTGCTTTTCATATCTTATGGCGTAACGAGCATCAAATTAGAATTCAAGTTTTCTCAACTATTCAAAAGTGTCACTGATGGTGAGTTGAATAAATGAGCATGCGTGGTAGGAAAAAGAAAAATCCTACAAAATTTTAAACACAAAACCTCTTGACCTGAGACTAGGACTCATTTTCAAATTTTATTTAGGCTTGTAAAATAGTTACTCCAAAATTTATTGGGTTAAGAATCTTGTAAATGAAATTAGTCCTCTCCCAGTCACCTACGATACGAGACACTGACAAACGGTTAAACCAAAAAGGTTGCTGGAATTATTGTCAATTACGTACGCGTATTAGGAATACATGCTATGACAGAATACGGAAGAGCGTAACGGAAATCGGATTTCATGTTTACCAGGAGATAACGTAATTTTCTCCCTTACCTACTCCTTCACGAGCAGGTCTCCTTTGCACTAGAACTATGTGTAGTACATACATTTCCAACCACTAGCCATATGCTTGGTTGGGTATAGAGACCCTAAAATAAATATATGTACTATATATATTCTTTAAAGAAAATGTTCGACTGTGAAAGCCTTCCTTGGTGGAGCAGTAAAAGTTGAGGAGAACAAGGGAGATTGCGTATGTATATATGCATTATCTCTGAGAGAGAGCATGGAGAAAGAGGAAGGGTTGATTGCGTGCGTAACTGAAGTCCTGAGATCCATTTAGCATTTGCATTGGAGTTCATGGATGTGTTGGATATAGGATCATACATCGTTTACGTGGGCGTACGGGAGAAAGCGCAATGGGATGCTTCCCCTTCTGAGCTGGAGGATAAAGGAAGGCATATAGAAAGAGGCTTTATGCCTCTCCGGTGCAGACTGAACGAACGTGCAGCAGGATCTCCCCATAATGAATCGACAGTAGTTTTGTTGCTGTTGCGTGGATTTTTCCAAGGTGAAAGTGTGTTGTGCACTTGTGTGTTTGTGTTTGGATGTAGTGGGTAAAGGCTGGAGGAAGTTTGATATAGATGCTAACTAATGGAATGCAAATACGGGAATGAAAGTATGCATTCATTTCCATTCTTATACTTTTTTCACGACTTTCTCTTTCTATTTCTCTCTCTTTCTCTCTGCTCTTACATTCACTCACTCAGACCCACTCACACTCCGTACACAACTACTAACTCAAGGCACGATGAAACATCTTTTATTTTCTACCATCTTTCTCTTTTGTGAGCGCTCCTTGGGTTTGCCTGCCTCCCTGTCTGCCTGCCTGCCTGCCTGCCTGCTGCAAGGCATTTTCCAAAAACCTACGCGACGAGGAAGGAGAAAAGGGAAAAATGTTGGAGGAAACATAGAAAGCTTTCTTCTTCGATTCAGATGGATCTGCATATAGGTTCATTTTTTATGCATGTACACCTATCTCAGCCATCTCATCATGTGAAATATGAATCAACTTGTGTCGGCCAACTCTGAAAATTATTCATGTGTGCCAAAATTCTTTCCACATTATAAGATACTGACGATGACGTCAAGTCCCATAAGTCGCCGTCCTCACCGTAGACCCCAAGCTCGCCGACTATTTCTCCAAGTTGAACAAACAATGGAAAGGAACGAAAGCCCCCCTTCCACTAATGTCACCTAAACTTGAAACACTAAAAAATACATCTTTCAAACATAAAAATATATTCGAAAAGTTCTCCCGAATCCACGCTATCAACCTTAAACTTCAACTACAGATTAATCCAATTCACATATCAACATTTCTTACTTTCCTATTTTTCTTCGTCCAAAGCCTTCGTCTCCTTTTCCATCTCCATTTCATCTCCTTGCCGGAGTAACTGTGCAAGATGTTTTCGAGAAAAACTTTTGAAAAAACGTATATTTAGATCTATGTGGTGGTTGAAGTTACGGAACGAGCTACCTTCATGCGTTTTCCCTGTTCCACCATTTACTAAATAGAAGGCTATTTAGCAAACAAATGCAAGAATCATATTTAAATTAATAAGTCAAGTTAATGGTGTAAATAGTGCATTAATGGTAATGTCCAATTTCAATCACAAGAGTTATGTGTTAATGGGAAAATTTCCCACTAACAAACAAGTTGTGAAAATGCCCGACTAAAAGCGTAGACGTTTCCACTGGCACTGTTAATGAAGGAGGTTTAGCACAGACGTGGCAATGGCTTGGCCAGGCAGTGAATTGATTTGAAACGGCATTTCTATTAAACGCCGCGGCGCTTGAGTTAACTGGTAGGTAAAGGAGGCTAATGTGCCTACGTACATATATTCGAATCATATAGGAAATATTTGGGAGCAGCGTCGTTTCAGTTTTCAAAGCGGAAGGGTTTAATAGAGTTGTTGAGTGGGGATATGCATAGTGCCAGACGTTTGCATAATTATGGTGGAGCAAGTTGCTTGAAATTTGAAAATAGGTGTGCAAGGAGAGAAGGATGGAAGAAAACAGTGAGGATTTTCTGTGGTCTCGTCTTGTTTCGCTCAGCTTGGCTTTGAGTTGGGTGCGGTATGGTATGGCATGGTTGGGCATTGTATGGTCTGATATTTGTAGGTTGTGAAGAGAATAGGAAAGTTTCAACGTGCATTAATTCATAGGATTTTACGAGGGACCACTCTGAATTTGCAATGGTGTGAAATAAGTAGAATTTAATACCAAACATAGTTGTTTCAGAGTCGAATTAAATGTCATCACAACGGGGGAGCTTGAGCATTCGTCAGCATTTTATTAGCTCTGCTTAAAGGATAATCCTTTTGAATGTGCACACACAATGTCAGCCTCGTGAAAATGATGAAACTCCTCTCTACGTAAAATTAATCTGAACAACACCAACCAACCAACCAACCCAGTCTCCAACTCAACTGACTACTACAACTCTATGGAAATATGAAGAGAGATGCAATTTCCTACCAAACTTTTCAGAAACCCACCTTTCTCTAAACTAATAAACGTTGAGTAAAATATTTTATATTTGTTGCAGTAGGCTGGAATCAAGAAACTTCAGCCACCACTCCATCCTTCCCGAATCCTCGATCTGCGAGATTCTCAAGTATCCTTGTAAAGTGAAATCAGAATATTTTTCCAAAATAAATTTGTCCCCATTATATCACCGAGTTTTCCTGGGAGAGATTTTAAAGTTATTATACTTATGTATAGGTGTAGAAACAGTGCCACGAAGTGATTTTGTGTAGATTTCCATGGGAAACATTTGTGTAAAACTAATTTAAAAATAAATATAAAATATGGTAGCATAGCAATTGTGAGCGGCGGGTAATGAAATAGAAAGAAATCGTTTGGTTATTAAGGATTTATGAGTGAAACGAGTGAAAGGACCGAAATGAGCGGAGACGGAAGGGAAAAAACCAGCAAATGACGGCGTTGACTGCTTCTCTCGTTTCGTTTTATGATCACTGCTTGTGCTTGCTTCGCCGCCAAATACGCATACAGACACTGTTTTTGGTTGGTTATGGTTGTTCTTGACTATCTTGACTAGTTGGCGAGTGGGTGGGTAGGTTGGTTGGTTGGTTGGTTGGTTGGTTTAGTGTGCGTCTTGCTTTCCTTTCCTTTCCTTTGCAATGCAGTGCTGGAGGTGGCTGGTTTGGGGAAGTTAGCCTGGATAAAGTTTGATGATTGTAATGCATAAATGTATTGCTTACTAGTAAGATGGTTGGAGGATGGAAACTGAGAGGGAGATATTTTCTAGAACAAGGCCTATGGGTCTTATGGAGGAAGGATGAAAATGCCTTTCCCTTCACTTCCATGAAATCTGAGTAATGCGATGAGGGGAAGTAGGAAGATTCCGATTCCGCATATCTTTAACTTGTGGTTTCTCGTCGTGAGATGCATTTCTGATGGGCTCTGTATCTTCCCTTTCCTCCAAACACACGCACACTCGCTCTTTCTCTCCCTTTCTCTCGGTTCCAGCTTGAAACATAACCATCAGGTGCAACGGTTGTTGTATACATTGTAGATATACATACTTAAAGATAAAACAACTTAGAACAAATGGTAGCTGGACAATATACGCTCTTCAATATTGTGAAAGTATAATTCTTTTTAGCGGTCTCGAGAAAGCTTCCACGAAAGGGTCAGAGTCCAATCTATATACCATATAATTCGAGTATATACATATATATAACTAGTTATTTATATACATTATATCCCCACTTCAATTTTCCCAGCCAGTACGTTCATGTATATTTATAATATCTATCACGTATCCATGCATGAAACTTTTCTTTCTGCTCTCTGAACTCACTCTCAGTTAAAAGTTAGCGGCCGTGGCGGAGCCCTGCACCACAGTCAGACTGGAGAAACAAAAGGCAATCATGGAAATTCTTGAGCTCACTCTTATTGTCAAATGTAGTATGTGTTGGGCACTGGAAGGGAACCACGTACGGAGTATGTGCCGTGAAATCTGCATCATGAGACTAGGGTATCCTAATTTTTTCTTGATGCTGATTCTCTTCCCGGATTGGGAGAGAAGGGGGTAACGTACCCACCTATGGTAAAAATGCGTCCATCACGTCCTTGCCTCATCCTTCACTTGACATATCCCTCAAGTATGCCCATACATACAGATATTCTACTTGAAAAACACCATCTCTAAACAATCGAAAATTGTGACTTGAAATGCCTTGAGCTGCAGTAACCACGAAGATTATTTGTACAACAAGGCTTGAGACAAATAATGATAATAAACCAACACACCAACAACCCCATGTCAACAATGATTTCGTATGTAATTGTATATCAGTTACGATCATACGTAAGTTTTCGTAGTTTTATGCCAAGTCACGTCCAGTGTTCAACGTAAAAAGTGTAATGCATGTATATGGAGTGGGTTGTAGATGCCTTGGGCTGTAACTTTTACAGCCTGGTCCAAAATCGTAGTCATTTGTGTAAAGGTTAAAGTAACAGCAATAAATTAAACTATATTTTCATACCTTCTAATATCGTCTTCATTTCAGTCACTATATGTATGTAGGTATACCCATATTTTATAAAATTATACCAAAGTTAAATTAATGGGATATTAATGGTTGCTAGCTAAGCTTGTGGCCCGGGATGTTCTTCAGTCCACGGCATATGTAGTATTCTGCGTTAGTTTATGTACACACACGTCCAAAGATCGACTACCGCACTTCTGTGACTCAAGATGATTTTGTAAGTTGAGTAAAGGTTTCCGGTGTATGAGGGCGTTGGATCCATTTAAGTTCGATCAATTAAGTTCAGTTCACTTGATATTCTTCCAGTTTCCAGCTTTCTTCTGTTCCCCATCTCACCTTGACATGACACTTGACTTGTCTTTAGCTATATGGAGTTCCAAATGGGAAGTTCTAACCTAAAACTAGCGGCTCGTGACAGTGCAGTGGTCGTCTATCTGTATAGTCCTTTCACAGTATAATTACCTATGCATGTGCTTGGAAACGGTTAGGACTGGGAAAGTGCTCCAGTTTTCCTATTTTCTCCTCTCACATTTAAGCTAAAGTTGTGAGTGAGTGAAAGTGTGTGTGTGTGTGTGTGCTGCAGAAAGGAATTAAAACAATGAAGTTTCTTCTTCTATCTTGATTGCATCGGATTCTTATTCTTTCGGCTAATTTATTTTCACTCATCTCCTTGAACCTCACAATTCAGTTAATGACCGTGCTTGTAGTTTTGAGGCTCTGGTGATGCATGTGATGTACATACTTGCACCCTGGAGCCCTTTGTCGATTTTCTCCGTCATGTACACTCTCCACCACCTGGCTCATTTCCCTCATGTCAGTTTACAGTTTACAGTTTACACGTTGTTCCTAATTCAAAATTTTATTCTTACCACCACCATGTGAAATCAAAAGTTACACACTGCACCACTGTCCTCCTAGTCAATGTCTTTTAGTGGAGAAAGTACAAAAGTATGCAAATGATAACTTTAGGAAGCCTTAGAGGAAAAGAAGTTAATTACTTTTGTTTTTATAGATATCTGTATACTGCAGTGCTTTTAGAACTATTGCAAGTTGGAACTCAAGTTCTAGACTATGTATGTTTTGGGTATACGGTACTCGTGTACACTGCACTGCAATGCAACGGTGAGGCTCAAGTTGTTGTGGTCGTAGTTCAAGGGTCTCTCCAGGATTTATCTGAACTGTGTGTTGTAGAAGTGGATATATATGCATTTCTGTGGAAGGCTAGTACTCGTGGGGCATTGGCTCATTGGCAATAGGTAAATCGTGGTGGTGGGTCTTTTAATTGAAAGAAAAGTTTTTTCTTCTCTCTTCTAGTAAGTGAGTGGTGACTGGGGAAAAGTCTCTGAGTTGTTTGTTTAATTTAAAGCGAAATATTGATTTAAGGTTTACATTAGTTTGATTGTGATTAGGAATGGAAAGAACAAATGAAAAAGGCTCATGATTTACTGATACAAAGTCAACTGTATGAATGCTGATGGTAGGTTATGAGTTGGGGAAGGACGGGAGAGGTAGTATTTTTTTCTTTTTTTTACAAATGAGCATATGCGTGATAACCATTTTGCTGGGGTGGTAAAGTTGTGATAATAATAATAATTGTAGGATTGCGTTAATTGAGTGGATAGCAAACCAGAGGGTGGTCTATTACTTATTATTATTATTACAGATGGCAAGTTGTGTCGCGTCATTGAGTTGTGATTGAAAAACTTTACTTATTGCTATTGTTCTCGCGTGTGCTGTTCCAGTTTAGTAGACACTCCACTCAGTCTTTCAACATTATCATACATACACAAGTCTACAGCTCAAGCCACTGCCACTGTGGGTATACCTATATACAAGTATTTTGGTTGGTATGTTGGAGTGTTCATGAGTCCAATTTATCATTTTTTTCATCCTCAAGTTTCCATGGAGCGTATTTCGCTTTATGATTAGTAGCAGATTGTTAGGTAGGTGGGTTGAAGTTGTCCCATGTACGGGTGTCCGCCTGTCTGCCGGTAGTTTGAAACTTTGGCTGTGTGAATGAAATATGATTGGATGTGACAGGAAATCCATATGACCAACACATGGAGAGACTTCATCCGTATACATATATATACTTTGGTTACACTTGACTCGACACGTACGCTCAAAACGACACTACTCCAGTGTGGGACGGGGAAATGGAAGCTTGAAAGCTACAGCTACATTCTCGTGGATATTTTTAAAGTGCTCACTGGCCTGTAACCATACAGGGCAACGGCAGTACAACCTACACTCCTACACTCTCCTGAACTCATGAACAACTCCCTGGTGGCATATACAGATTATTATGTCTCTGAAAGAGCTCGGCTACAGTCTGATGAATTCGTCATTCTAACAATTTACTTTAATTCTTCCTTCTTTCTCCACAAGAGATTAAATTTGAATGATGAGAAAGACTGGGGCAAGACCAAGTACTACGTATTTTAAGTTTAGAGGCGCCACATCCCATCAGAATCTTTGCTATCCCAAGAATTTCAAGTAGGAAATTATCAAAAAGTTTTCAATTGTGACTGTTTTATTGTGGTTTTATTATTCCGGAAAAAACGCGGATATGTCAAAGGGAATTGAAATTGACATACCTTGGGAGACATGCTTAAGATTATACGTTTTTTTTGTTGAAATTTTATGACTATAGCCCCAGTTGTTTGATGATTTCTACCCGGTTGACTTTCCCATCGCTTTTCTATGCTGCGATAAAGCATAAGTGAATTAATGTTCATATTTATTAAAGCGTTTTGAAGTTTCGGAGCTTCCAAGTTTTCCATGTACAGTATGCACGTAAGTGTAATAATAAAAGAGCTGATGAGGAAAGGGATGATATTATAGCTGATGGGGAAACGTGTGCCTATGCACTATACCACTAATAATCGAGCAGACAATGAAGAGAAAGAATAGAGAACCTACATACATACATGGTGCGATACATGATGCTCGGTCTTGATTACTCCAAAGAAAGTTCCGGTTCTCATAATTTCCACTTAAAAGTTTCCTGCTCATCTGTGCATCATAGGACATCCTACGGGATATGATCTCCATGTGTAATAATGTGGGAGGGCGTGAGATATATGAGCAGTTTAATATGATAGCTCCGCTTTGAAGAGAAGGACGTTGTTGTTGTTGAAAGTGAAAGAAGTGAATGTTATGATATCATCTAATCCATGTATGTATCTCCGTTTCCTAGGTAATTTTATGAAAAGTTTTGTTTCCCAGACACTATCTCAACGTGTATACGGAGAGTGGCAAGTCTTACGGATGTTCTCTCTCCGTGTCTTATAACTTCTCATGGAGTGTACATACACAAGTTGTTTGATCCATCTGGTTCATGTCTTGTCTTCCTTCATTATTTTATGGATTACCCACATTCTGCCTAGTCATCCATCTAATTTGTTCCCGTTCCGTGAGCAAGGGAGGCATTGAGGGGCATGCGCCGTGTGAAATTTCTTTTCAATTCAATATCATAATTGGTCTCACAACCTTGTCATGCCAGATACCCCGCATTGTCTCTTTTCACCTTGTACTGCTAGCATTATTTACAAACATAGCAGACAAAACACGTTATACATACATAAACACAAAAATAGATACAGAGAAGAGAAAAAGAATCAACCACACACTTTTATTGGGATACTATCACCAGCTGCATTAGTTGATCCTTACTACGTAGGTACTTTTACTTTTGGGACTCAGTTGCATTTTGTCGTGAAAGCTTCAATTCACACTACAACCATACGAGAAGTGGATGAAGAGACGGTGGAAAAAAGAAAATTCTCTAAACTGCTCACGACATCGATGAGTTATTATGCTAATAAACTATGAAACTTGACGTTTTCTGAGCAGTCAAAAGAATCACAAGAGACCTTCTCCAATATTATTTCATTCAGGTTTGATATATGAACATGAGCACTTTCACACCAGCTGACACTCTAATTTGCGCCAAATCAATCCTTCATTTGTTCACCGTCCTCTCCATGCATACCAAGCAGGGGCGACAGTGTGCTTTCACCATGCTTTCACTTCCTTTTCTCTACGTGGTCAGTTTTCAGTGATTTATAGTACTGGGCCTAGCAATTAGGTGTCGAGACGCCCTCGTGAGGAGGTGGTGCCTTGTAGGCTACAATGCTCTACTTTCACCCTGTCTATTCAGGAAGAGAAACTTATCTCCTACAACTTTTAAGCACATTTAATTTTGAAAGGTTTTAGTAGCTTTTTAACAGTACTGTATTTTTAAAATGGAGATGAAAAGTAGAAATTTCTCGCATTATAACAAACTGGATATAGACAAAATAGGTATCGGGTAAATGTGGAAAAAATTTATTTTTGAGCACAAAGTGAAGAGGCCTGAGAAGTCAGTTAGAACCACTTATCATCCATTGCTTTAAGAAATACTTAAGTTAGGGGAGAGATTCAGACAAGGGAAAGACGTGATACATCATCACATCACTTGATCAAACATTGTATTCAAGAAATGCGTTTGGAAATTCGATCGACAGCCGTGAGTTACATGTCTATACGCCCCAAGTTCACTGTATAGTAACCACTCATGCGGAAAGAATATATTCTACCTAAATACGTATGTTTACAATAAATACTTATTGAGTTGCTATAACAAGCCTTTGTGCCATCTGTCCTTCGGCTACGCTACTTGCTTTCTTTCTTATGACCCTTCAACATGATTTACAATTCATTCCGTTAGTCATTCATTTCAAAATGACTGTGCAGTCGTCTTTGCATTTGTCTTGTAAACGTCTTGCACATGTCATTATATAGTGGCACTTAGTGATACATATTCGCTTGTCGAAGCTAGTAGTTGCTAAGGAAAAAATGTTTACAAACATTTAAACGTTTCTATACGAGTAGCGTATTTAAGGCATATCGGGTGCTAATCTGTTCTTTATAGTAGGGAAAATATTGGGGGTTGAAATCAGCTGGAAATCATTTCAGAAATAGAAGTTACTAAAGTCAGCAGAATACTGAATGTATTGCTTCTGTTATAGCCCAGTCCTAGATAAAAAATGTATTGTAAAAAATTGGAAGTGAGCCCGCTATCAATCATTACAGCACTTCCCTTTACACAGTTATTGATGTAAAGTTTGAGATAAGTAGCATACGTCACTACGCAACACCACCCACATGCCTAGCACAAAAAACTGTGTCTTACTTACACCGGTACGAGGGTTAGGGTTACGTTTAAGCAGGATGAAAACATGAAGCCTAGTTTGAGGAATTTGGTTCGGTCATGTATCTTTAAATATATTTTGATTGTTTTAACTTTTGTAGGGTGAAGGGACAAGGAGAGTAAGGTTTGAATTAGGAAACAGTTTGGTTTCACTACTTGGGTTCCTCATTAATAAAATAAGGGGAGCGAGAGAAAGGAAAGAGTGTTATACATCTCTTTTGCATCATGAAAAGAACAATGATGTCGAAATATCGATCCGCACATGCTTTACACAACTAGACTGCATTGCTTCCCGCTTGCTTTCACTTTGCTTTCTGCTGTCGTCATGGACCAGTGCTCATTTACCTCTTCCCACATCCGTCTCTATTCTCATCATACACACGACATTACATGTGGACCTCGACTTGGTGAGCTTCACTCTCTCCTTTCCTTTCACTGCCTCTCACTCTTTCCCTCAACATCATTCGTTATGGTGAATAAAGAAACATGCATACTGTCTCTCTCTCTCTCTCATTTCAATTCAACAAAACGAGACAGAATGAGCCAGAAATGAGGAGGTGAACAAGCACTTATCTGCTAGCTCGGGAAAAGTTGCTATAAACATTCCTGATGAGGGGCTAATACGACTGGGCCCTCCACGTACACGACTCTTGAGTCTTTTCCTCTGTAGAAAGTATCTGCATATTTACCGCACTACAATGAAATTAATGCTATAGTGGAGAAAGTAAATAAATTATTATCACAGTATAGAATTTGACGTTAGAAACTTGAACAAAAGCCTGCTTGTATCCCTAGTTCTCTGTGGCAGTTTTAAACAGAGCAGTTATTTCCCTTCATGTATTGCACTTTGCAGCGGTCGGCTGATTGAAGGAAAAAGCTCTCGTGTTGCCATGGAAAAGAAAGGAGAGGATAAGCTCTGTTGGTTCAACCCCAACAATTTGAGTAATGTTTGCTTTGAAAAAAATACATAGGTACTCCCATAAAGGGAGACGTTGACGCTCAAGCCAATGCAGAGTGGTTGAAATGAAGCTTTTGTGTAAATTATCAGATAGAGGACTTTCTGTTTTACTCTCTCCACTGCCCCAAGCTCTTTGCGTTTCAATGATTCAGCCAACGAACTAGATTCAGGATTGCTCATGTAATGTGAGCTCTTTGCTTCTCTGAGAGTTTGTGTGCAGTAACGGGAGGTTGCTGAATTGAGTCTAGGCTGCATTTATATTGTTAAACATTTTCCAGTGCTGAAAATACATACGGGACTAACCCCCGACGGTGGAGAATGCCCTATGTACTGAATTTGACTCGATTTGGGGAAAGTAATACGGAATCATTGATGTGAAACTGGATTGGATGTCTGCTGTAATGAATTCTTTACCCATAATACTTTTAGGGGTACAAAACGTAGGCTCAAGTCAAGTCTTAGCATTCCATGAGAAAGTATGTAAAAAAACCTTGCAGAATGGTACAATGACATTGCTTTCTCCCGTCCCTTTACATTGAGTTACCTACTCTCGAATATAATCATTGCAGTTCCACACAGAAGTGCATGGTCTTATTAATTAAGACGTGAAAAGTATGTATCGAAAGGGTTTCTGAATGAAGCCCACTTACACTTGACAAAGTTGGCTATTATAAGAAATAGACGAATGCAGCTCTGTCTGTTTCTGGTACTGGCTTGCTCCATTCAATTCGTATGTCCAGTGCACTGCACACATTTGTAATGGTCCATTTTTCATGTGTGTGCTAAGCCAATTTTCCA
The DNA here is from genome assembly GCA_034695205.1 of Dicyrtoma fusca. Classification (NCBI taxonomy): domain Eukaryota; kingdom Metazoa; phylum Arthropoda; class Collembola; order Symphypleona; family Dicyrtomidae; genus Dicyrtoma; species Dicyrtoma fusca. The sequence goes on from JAQFZC010000012.1 coordinate 22,005, forward strand.
ATTCTGGCTGGAGGGACCATAACCGGTGGGTGTACGGGTATGTTCTAAGTACGGTTATGCATTCAGTTCATTCTCGTCATGAGCCCATTTTAATTTTATTTGAAATGTCCATTGAGTTCCTCGTTCTCTACTACGTAGCCTACTTTGTATAATTCGATAGGCTTTAATAATGACTGGAATAATAAAGTATAATAGGGAACTGTAAAGGATATTGTTGGAGCGGCATAGTGGAATACGAATGGCAAAATGGTTTTGAATAGCTCGTTTGAAAGAGCCGTTACCGTAGCCATTTTGAATAGAGAATGAAATCCCTCCCACAGATAGGCTCTCGCCTCTCCTTGTGGAAACTCAATTCTTTCCTTTTGAATAAGTTATTCTCTTCAAAAGTCCATGGAGTACACATTTCTAGAATTTCAGTTTCCCCCCCTCAAATTCTGAAATATACTTATGCAAGGGGACAGATCCAAAATGAACATTACTATTTTCCTCTACTGTCTCAAACTTGGGCACGGCGACAAAAACTTTGATGAGTATCTGATTCAGGTTTCAGGGGGATCTTTTGAAGCATCACATCTCAACCAAGTACTTACGTAGCTTGTTAGAAACAGTGTTTGCTCAGATAGTGTTCAAAAGAATCCTAGTCCGTTCACTGCTTCGGTTAAGCATACGAAGTCAACTGCTAAAGCCAACTGGAATGCATAATCATGGAGTGATCTAAGCATACAAATACAATGGCAGTAACGTACACACACTGAAGGCATACGCATTGACTTTTGATGATTTGAAACTTTGCTGAGTCGCTGCTAAGTGCTTGTAAAAAGAACGTGACGAATAAAGTGTATAAAACATTGTGGAAGCTTAAACTTACTAGGTAATCAACGTTCACAATGAGCACAGATAAGATGCTGCTAACTTCCCCAATACAGCACGCACTCCTTTAATTCCCTGTTGTGCATCTTTTAAAATCTCTACAGACGGTTTGAACAAATTTTCATCTCCTCATACTCTCATTTCATTGGACAGAGAACAATCCGACCAATATTACATGTGATTTCTTTATTTTATTTCATGTCACTGTGTATCGTATTGAGGAAGGCATTGGAAGAGAACCAAAGAAAATATGGTTGAACCATATTTTCTCTGGCAACGGGCATTGTGTTTGGTGTGGAATGAACCTTAAAAAATGTCGATTGATTTTTGTGATGTTTCACTGTGTCTCTGGTTCTGGTTTTATCTTACGTGACAGTGAAGTCATACATACTGGAATCAGTGAGCCTCGCTATTGCTGTTGCCACACAGGATTTGATTGTTTAAGATTTGATTTTGCGCGTTGGAAAATACAGGAAAACATACCCCCAGATTCGATTACAAATGTTAGCTACGTGGCCTGGCCCCTCATTTACATGCATACTCCGTTATAGGAAAATGAGAGAAACTTTGCTTATTTATTTGAAGTCTCAGTATTTCCCTATTCTATTTTACGGTTATTTACAAAATGTATGCACTACACAATACGGAACCAGCAGCCAGCACTCACATACTCACATTCCTTCCATCTCTCTCATTCTCCCTCCCTTTGTCAACGGTCACCCGAGGAATAGACAGAATTGACTGGGATCAAAATGTGTGTTATCTCTACGTGTAATTCATGGGAGGCTTACGGACTAGAGACAATCCAATCCTTTTGATGACACGGCAGAAATTTACACAAGTCATAGAGTTAATCCTTCCTCCTCGCATGTGTAAGTACATGGGCTATTCCATGTAAAATTATTACCCTGCACAATCAGCTACACACTGTAAGTGTATGCGGCGGAGCCGTACAGCCAGCAGATAAACAAAGCAAAGAACTCAAAAGAACGTCCTGTACTTTATTCCCATACACCACATCCCACATACATACAGCCTCCTATAATCCGCCAATTTCATTACCAATCCGACTATGGGTTTATGACAAGAGGAATTGCTGAATCTTCTCGACTCCGTTACAAAATGGTTATGACGCTGGGACGCTTCATGCATACATTATCTTTTGACTTCCTTTCCTAACGTGATCATCAAATGTTGGTCATGAGGCGACCATGTGTACTTGGAGTGAAAATTCCAAGGAATGGCCCAGTCTCTCCCGTTAAATATGTCAACGAACCAGAACTTAGAGAGACGCCAGTTAATGAGAAGAACTCAAGGGAAAGGGCTCTGGGTCTCTGCATCAACCTATGCACATTGTGGGAGCCAGCTGAACCTTTGTAAAATGGAAGGTTAGGCTAGGAAAGCAAGAAAAAGTTGCTTAACAGAAACCGTTTCATGTTACATTTCACGGTTCAGATTTACATCTTGAGTATCCTGTGATGCAATGGTCTCTGCACAAGTTGTGCACTCAGCAAAGGAGAAAATAAATTAAATTTTCTGTGTACTACGCCATGTGATTAAAATGGAGCCAGCAACATCAATCTTCAGAGGGAGCTGCCAATTCCCGTCTACATATTTAAGGAAATATGTTTACTCTCAGGAGCTTTAAACATTTTATTTTGGAGTGATTCATAAGTCATTTTTCATATCTTCTATGAGCTTGTTCGTGAAGAAAATAAATACTTTCCGAGCTCACCCACGACTGACCAACCCACTCATGAGCAAATAAAAAACAAGAAGCTTCAGCTTGTTTCGTGGAAGGCCGAAGTCTTACTACAGACTATCAATTTCCAGTTTCAGTTTCCAGAAATACAGATTTCCATGTAAGGAACAGAAAAGTGACTTCAGGAAGCTTTATGGGGTCCATGCAATAATGTCATACTTTTATTCCTACAAATTTGTCTCTTTCTGTTACGTTTCTTCAAGACGCCCTCCAACTTATAACTTTGCTTCATCTGAATCGATTTTTAGAGATGATTCCAAAAAAAACTCCACATCGACTATTCTATTGTTTTTCTTCCCTGGCCTAAAACTCGGGAAACTTTTTTTCCCTCTTGACTCTTCTATAACTACATTGGCTTCATACGTATAGGTAAACTCCCTTTACACGGTCTACGCTAGCTGAGCATTACTACACTTTTTTTTGACTCTGATGAATTTCTAGACGTAAATGAGATGATAGCTTTGCTAACTTCTTCTCGCTTTCTCTCTCTCTCTCTCTCTCTCTTTGTTTCAATGCTCTTACATAAGCATTCCTTTCCCTTTCACCAATCTCTTTCCCCTAACTTTCTTCATATCAATGTCGACTTTCATTCCCTCACTCAAGCTAAACTAAGTGAAACATTGAAAATAACCTTTGCAATAAAATCTATGCCTTAAGAATTGAAACAATACGCCTTGGAGATTTTCATTAAGTTTCTACATTTGTTTCTCATCCTGCGCGCTTTCCAAATATTCCAGAATGCCGATTGTGATTGAGCTTCTATCAACTCGAACATGTAGCTCGGGCTTAGTCCTCTGTCGCTCCTTAAAGAATCCAGCCAATCCAGAAATCAATTGTAATGGTGTGGAGTATAAGACGTGGAAACTTTCTCCATAAACTGTCCTGTCACTGACGTCGATTTCTCTTGCTTATTAGAGTATGTGGTGTCCTACCCTCTTACAAACTGTGTACAAACGAAAGAAACAGTACAGCCTGGAACATTATGTGTAGGAGTGTATTTGTCCGTAAGAATGGTAATTGGAAAAAATGCGTTCAAACTTTCCTTTTCTTTTATCTCCTTAACTTGTGCACTGACGGCTTTCATTAAATCTAATCCGATTCGTGGTTTTTGAGCTCGACGGTGGCCATGGACATACATGTAGACGGTGCCTGGGTTAATGAGCTAACGAGTATTTATCTCAGCCTTAAAACAACTTAATTTTTTAACTTTCTCCACTTTCTTTGTCTTTAGTCTAAAGTTCGTTGACAAATTACACTAAGCAATTTAACAAAGTGGTAACTTGTTTTGATTAGACACAGCGATCGATTTCAGAGCCGAGTACACACAGAAGTGCAAAAACCCACCTTTTTAACGTATTTTATATTAAAATATATTTGCCTTACAAATTGATGTACAAACTTTAGTGTGGGCAAGGACCAGGCTGAGGGCATAAATATAAAAGTAAGTGGGTACAAGTGCTGGTAATGGTGCACATAAAGTTAGTCAGTCGAGTTTTTTTCGCTTAGCCTAGGTAAATTTATTTGTTACAAGACTGAATGCAAAATTGAATTTTCGACCAGCAGCCAATTTGGAAGCTTCTCACAACATGAATATACATTTCCTTCAGCCTTAAATTCTTCTTACGAACGTGCATCGCAGGTATTTGTATGTACGTAGGTGGGTACTTTACTAGTAAGTTGTTATGATGAACAAATTACGGTCATATAAAGTATGAGCAATAGAGTCAAATTGGGTGTTTACCCTGTTGAAGTATGTAGTACTTATAGTTACGTGGTGTTATACTCTGCCAATACTTTAAATTCAATATCCCACTCATCATTTCACAGGAGGAGAGAAATACCCTCCCAGAATGTTTGCAAAATAGCTCTAGAATGGACTATGAAGGAGAAAGTGGGTCTCAAAGTATCCACCTTGTATCGTTTTACTCTTATTTCCAGGCGTAGTGTCTCATAAGCAATAAAAAATAAAGTGGAAAAGATTCCTGAATTGATATTGGACTTGAATTGAGAGAAAGAAGTGTTTCCCCGCTATACAGCGTAAAGAACAAGGAAATTGATTTGATGGTCAAGTCTAGTCAACTTCCAACAACTCCCATATTTTATATTCAATCATATTTATTATTTTCCCTCTGAACCGCAACTACATGTACACATTCACACAGCCGACAAAGAATTTTCTTCATGAGTTGACCTTTACTTTGTTGTCAAAGACACACGAGTCCTTTATCTTTATTTAAGTTTCTATGCACTTTCAAAGCTTCTTTCAAAGAGTTTTCCTCTGCTCCTTCTATTTCTCTCCCTCTTCCATTTGCCTTACTTGCTTTGCTTCCACTGGTCCACACGGAGGAAAACACTCTTTCACATTTGGGAATACTTTTTCCTCTCAGCTTAATAAAACATGTAAACGTCGCAAGGAAAATTTATTTCCTCCTACCCTGGCACCAGTTACCAGGGAATCCGCAATATGTACCCGTAGAACGAACCAAGCATATTATCTGCCACTGCAATTTCGTAGCACATGATACTAACTGAGAAATCGGCAGGTCATGAGGATACGGGGAACATTTCTCATACGAGTGGAGATCTGCACGTATAAAGTAATCATACTTTAGAAAAGTATCCAGGACCATGTCACATATACAACTGAAACATTCTTGAAGAATTCATTCCTACATTAAATGTTTTACAAAGGCAGTGTGGCTCAGGTATATGATTTTGACGGTCTGCTCGGTTGCATGCTACGGGAATTGAAGTAATGGATGTGCTGGAGAGCCAGAAGATTAGTTCAGGGTATATATCTCTATGAGAGGAGAATGAATGTAAGGACAAGCAAAGCAAAGGGTACAATAGGTCAGATTTAATTCTGTAAAACCCAAGCGCTCTTGCAATGAAACTGTGGTAATGCTCCCTCATGACAGTAACTGCAATGCACCATGGCAAATACTTTCCAGATTCCAGAGAAAGTTACTCTTTTAACCTATTCGAAACTGGGGAAGCATGGAAAGAATGCTTTACAAAAGTGTTCATTTCTATAAATTAACCTTTCCAAACCGGTCAAAACTTGTAAATAACACTTTTTCAAAAATGTCAACCCTAGTAAATAATACTTCTTCAAAACTGTCGAAACTAGTAAATAATACTTTTTTAAAGAGGTCAAAACTAGTAAATAACACTTTTTTAAAGCTGTCAAAACTAGTAGGTAATACTTTTACCAGGTAAAAAAACTATAAATTACCATTTTCAAAAACTTTAAAAACGAAGTATGTTACGCTTCGAAAAGGTTAACAAATATAGTACATGTGGAGGATACAGAGGGGGACGAAAGAACTCTCACATAGTTAATTCAATTGAGTCTAGTCCGATCCAACATCCCAGCTAACTTGTGTATATCCCTATAGCTATGACTCTCAGACCACGTACAGGAAATTCCTTGGTCGCTTGGCGTCCGAGGCGGCATTACTTCTGATTCAAGTATGGTTTACAGTCGACTGAAAGATCAGACAGTCGAGAGAACGTCATAGATACGTCATGCCAGTAGAAAGGGAAAAGCCGACGGTGGTGGTGGGTACATGTATACACGTATATTTATTTAGAAGAGAGAATTTACCTCCTGGTCCATGTACAGGTGAAAGCATGAGTGAAAATTGATGATAATTTTCTCCTTCAGCGTTCAGTGGATCTTCCCCGACTCTTTTCAAGAGATGCACACGCTCTGTCTCATCAACTATGTTTACATTGATTCCCTTTTATATCATTCACAGATAAAACTAATTCAATTACGTCCGAGTGAGACAACCAGTTCAGGCTTTAAGCTTCCACCACTCCCACCATTTACCCCGTTACCAGGCAAGTAGGCAAATCAGTCGTCTTTCCCTCCTCAAAGAGCTAGCAGGTGTGGTTGGGTATTCGCGTAAGCGAGGGCCCAGTCCAATATCTCCGTCTTCTGATGTATCAGAGGAGTGGGACGAAACTGCCAGCTCTTCCCCTGCATATCATTTCTAATGAAAAAGAGAAACTTACTCCATGTGAAGCAGCCGGTAAATTCTAGACGAGTGGAAGCTTTTATGTATATGTTCATATTAAATGGAAATGGAGTTTTCAATGAAGATATATTAGTCAGCGCTAACGTCTATTACTGACTATTTCAATCTAGATCATCGTATATGCACGCCTACACTATAATTAACATCAGCTACAATTTTAAAGGAGGATAACTTACGTCCTTTCATAATTTCATGCAAAAAGCGCTTTCCCTACGTCTGCATCTATATTTATGCTATAGGAAAGTTACTTTCTGAATTAGTTTGGTACTTGGTGCACGCAACAAAACATTCCTACTAGATTGTACGACAAGCCGTCTACCAAGAAGCATAGAATATTATTTTGTATGTAATGTACCTGTTTTGGCTTCTTACACACGATTCAGTATACCTCAGGAAACCTTGTAAAATGTGTTTAATTATAATAATTTTCCAAGTGTTACAACTTAGAGAATAGTGAATAGCATAATTTTGTCCCCAAGTTATTGGTACAACTTATTGACTCAGAAGCAAAATACCCTTTCAATTCAAAAACGTGCCAAATTTTTAGAAATCTGGCTATTTCTGACTGTGTAGATAAACAAATGGGCTCTTATGATTAAAACTAACTAAAAAGTTTTGAATGAAAGCCTTCAAAATCAAAATTTAAACGTTTGCTGTAAAAGCTGTTTTTGAGACATATTTGCACTAAATCAGTTTACAATGGTAGCATCACGCAGTATGCTTATGCAGGATCCCAGTTCTTTATTAAATAACAACTTACTCACAAAACTGAGTATCTCCAGGATGCATAAGCTAAATACACGCTATCCAGCTTGATATATAAACCATAGAGTCGCTTCAACCCCACCGTTTCATTGACGACGAAATAAAAAAGCAAGTAAAATCAAGTTTACTACGTATTACAATGACGTAAGACGACCCATATTTCCCTCATTGATCCAGTAATCCAGAGGAAGCTAAAGTGAAACCACTAAATCCAGCTTGAGGAGAAGATTCGTTACTTAACTTACGCCCCAGAAAATGGAAACATTAGGTGATAGGACGAAGGAGAAGAGAATGAGTATTTAGTGGAAGGTGGTTCAAATAAAATGAAAGAGGATTGCGCTTCTAGTGCGTCTTCAGCAGCTTCCAAGATCTATGTATGTATTCAACCAAGGCAGAAGGCTGAACAAAGCTTTCACTCGGCTCCGGAAATTTTTGCTTAGACAAGAGAAAAATACGAATGTAGTAGTTGGAGGAGAGAGAGAGACGAACAATAGCAGAAGATGTATCTGTAATGGATAGAAATGATACTTGGTGGTTGTGGTAGGAGCAAGGACGGTGAAGGGACGGGAAGGCAAGTGCTTTCTCTCTAATTGGCGAGGGTGTTTCTGCTGGGTTTACTTTTTCAATAAAAATGTGTAGGCATGTTGCAGAGGAGTTGGCGTGCTTCTCAAGTCATAGACCCAGCCAGCTTATTACTCTATACAGTCTTTCTCCCAGTCCTACCCGCTGCTTCTTTCCTTGCCAAGTCTCCATGAAAGACTCACACACACCGAGCTGTATCTATGTTGGCGCGAATATGCTTTTAAATGGAAGGATACGCTGACTGAGCAGAATTTTAGAGGAGCCTTTGTTCCTGCTCAAATGCCCGTTTGCTCCAACTCTGCCAAAGTGAACGACTAAAGAAAGTTTATTCCTGTTACCTGATCTGTGTCATCCATCCAGTTTTCTCTTTTCGCTACCATTTCCACCCATTTTAACGAGAAAGCGAAGAGGTAATTTACCTGAGGAGATATACCTACATAATGCAAAGTAAGTAAAGGAGTGACAAATGAATTTGACAAGTTCCAGCTCCTTTCTCAAATGACAACATTCTCTGTACGCACACGTTCCATAGGATCTCCATAAAAAACGTATTCAAAGTTAAACAAGTTTAAGTAATTCAATGAAAAAGAATTTACACAAAGATATGTGTGTTTTGTGTATTCTGCCGCCGGGAGAAACTAGATAAAGCTTCAGTCGTTCTCATTACTAGAACGTACAGGGAGCTTAGCGAGTTACTGTACAGGAAGCTACATACATACGTATGGGAAAAAAGGGTTGCACAGAAATTCCAAATTCTAGGATTCTTTTCAAATAGTTTTCTTTCAGAATTTGAGGGAGACGACGTGGAATTACTGATACCCGGGAGTTTTGTAAGATGATCCAAGTGTACGTATCTAGTTTGATAATTTTATGAAATTGAAGCTAAAACTATCTAACCATTATCAGTTGGTTTACTAAAATTAATTCAACTAATCTCTGCAATTGTTGCTGGAGTAAAAATTAATTGTTTACCCACAATAATTAATTAGGCATATAAATATATAATGTGAAATACCTATACAATAACATCCACTAATCTGTATAGCAGTAGTTTTTTAAATTGTTTTCATGAGTCCTTCGCTTTCAATAGTAAGAAACTTCAGTATAATGGTGTTTTCCTAATGGCTTTATATAGTACCTGCCTTGACAAATCCCTATTAAGACGTTTCGCTGCAAATGTGGGTTGTAAATGTATGGCTCCACGTTGAATTCTGCTTACACCTAAGCATAAGTAAGTAATCTTGCACACAAAACTACACAATTTGTTCCTTAAACAATTGCACGCCAAAAGATTCCAGGATGCACAAGCGTACTTATGGATGGTAGTGAAGTTCCTGTTATAATGTTTTAAAGACCTTTTCCATTAGCCTTGACTAATTGCGCTAGTAATTGCACATGATAGTGTACACAAATTCTAAGATCAACTGAAGTGTAAACAGGATGTATTGGTTATAACTGTGTAAGCTATGTTTTCTGTGGCCAGGTAAAGTAGTTGGGTAAAGACAGGAGAGAAAGCATAAGGTATGGTTGAGAAAGGCTAAACTGGGAAGCATTGACTTTTACGTATCTAATTAATTCATCCATCCACGCTTGTCTACCCCTCCTGCTCACATTATTATGCTTAGATGTAGACATTATTGGATGGGAAGCAACTGCAGATTGTGGGTAGTGTGTGTGCCTATCGGGGGAACTTCACAATGTTCCATCCGCAAGCTTCTCCCTCCCAGGTGGAATACAATGAAAAGGGATTTTACATTAAGCCTCACAATCAATCATCCAGCGAGCATCTCTACATGTACTCCGCCGGCACTCCTGCTCCGTCTCTACTAAGACCACCTTGTAAATCAAAGATTTCCACGAGAACCCATTCACTTCTTTCATACCTATGCCTATTGAATACTTGTCTAGTCTTTGTATATGCGCTGTGCTTGTATTAAAAGTATGTATACCTTAAATACGTATAGACGAGGGCTTTCACTCATTGAGGGTTAGCGTGTAAAATTTGTGTGAAGAAACACTTTGTTGTTGCAGCTTCCACTTTGCTCTATTTTATTAGTGCTCCTTGTACATGCTAATACTGTTAAAAGTAAAAGTAAGGATACAATCAATATACCGTAGGTACGGATTCTCTCGCCTGAGACGGGGACAAGACTGGGAACTTTTGATTTCCTAAGCACTCCGTATGCCATAAAAAATCCCCTTCAAAGATGATAATGATTTTGCGGTTGATGATGAAGAAGGGTAGAAATGATGAAGTAGAGTAAATTGGACATTTGGATTACAGCTATGGCTGCAAGTGTTCAAATAAATGTTGAAGGGTAAGTGGAAAGACAAGAGTTGCTGCTTCCCATCCTGCCGGGAAGAAAGCCTATGTTTTATCTTACAACTCTTCCAGAAGTAGCAATCAATACTGGAGAAAGTTGGGGAAAGCATAGTGGTTCCACTGGTGGCTAGAGGTTTCATTCTATGAAATTCTACTCCTTTGTAGTACGGAGGCAAGAAGAGAGAAAATCTATGAAGCTGTAGTCTCTAAAGTATTCTCGTTTTGAGAAGAAAATACTTTTGATTCCATTAGCTCTTGCATATCTATTAAATTAAATCTCGACTTGCCAAAATATCGCTCTCTCTCTCTCTGCTCCTATGTATTGTCTTAACTGGTTGATACAAATACTGGGAAGATGCATTAATTCCTGTGTACGATTAAGTTCCTCCGTCGCTTATAGTTAGGAACACTGCACCAATTTCACATATGGCTCAAATGCCTTTTAACTGCATCGGCTCCTCACAACCATTTCGTATGCCTCCAAAGCAAATCTGGAAAGACCATACTGTGCGCTACACTTTGTTAGAAAGCATAGTTATAATTTAAATTTCAATAAGTGTCATTTTAAAGGAAAACTTTATTTAATTCAGAAGACATTTTAAAATCCAAAATTCTGTGCTCATCTTTATTTTGTCGGATTCCAAGTGTACATTTGTGTACATAAGCCAATGAATTAGGTGCAAAATGTAAATACGTTTCGATATAGATAGAAGCTATATTGCTGGTTTTTGAGCAGATGATTGTAACAAATCATTGGTAATGGTTTAACGTAGAATCACTGAAGTGTGATGTATTACAGGGAACATAACAGCGATAGTATGTGTAGCTTGGAAAGATGCAAATTCCCACTTTGATTATGTTACCATTCCAAATCATAGGATATAGCAGAGAATGGAAAATGCATGTCTGTCCCCAAAGTAAAATCTCCATGAAAAAGCACGAGTGAAAGTCACGCAACTTGGATCATTTGAATAGACTGTATGCCCTGTCCAGCTCAGTTAATGTCAAATAATTCAGAATATTTGTTAACGCTTGTCCATGCACATGAGCCACCATCTCGACTCTTTACCCATTACACAATGTAACTAGTCGCGGAGTTAAGTTGATGCCGTCCTCTGCATTCATAGCATTCAGACATTCAGAAAACTGTTTGTACACTTTAGCACTTTCATTTCAAATTATAGAGATATTCTTATCCTCTTTGAAAATTTATTATTATGTCCACCATTCCTTTTAATGGTAGAACTACACAAACAAAATAATACGAAAGGGGTTAGTCAATCCTCTCATACTTTCCCTTAGTATTGTTTTTATTATTCCTAATTACGTCATCAAATCATTTTCATGGCAGCCATAACAGAGTTTAACTTCAGTCGGCTTAGTTTTATTAGTATTTTCTTTACGGCCAGCTCTACTTCCTAATAACTTGTGGTCAGACCAGAAATAACAAAAATACATAATAAACATACATAAATAACATATAGAAATAAAAACTGTAAGAATATAATTAGCAGCAAGTACTTTTGAATTAGAATAAAACTCACAAATTGGAGCCCGTACTCATGCTCGATTTTTAACAGCAAAAAAATATTGGGTAAGCACCTACCTAGGCTCAAATTCGGATGAACCTCGGAAGGGTATTTGTTGCAATACTGAGCATACGTCAATGCAGTCTTAGTGGTAGACGTAGACCATTTTGAAAGAACCTGGAAGAAAATGTTACAGTGGTAGTACATATGCCATACCTTACTACTTGGAAAAGTAAAGATGAATAAGTTTACAGGATGAAATATTCCCTTGAAGTACAAGAAGCAAATCCGCTTATGGATACCGTGCATTTATTTATCAACCCCAAAACGACATTGTAAATCTCTGGGTATCTTAGGCAGGCACATCAGAAGGACGTTCGTAAGATAAGTTTTCTAAACGGGTAAATGCGAGTAAAACCCTGGTAACTTGTACACTTCTCCTCGTCCTGGTGACTAGCAACATCTGTAAGCGTTGAGGAAGGAGAAAGAAGAGCTTCCAGCCACTGCTGAATATCTCAGTCATTTGTAAGCTAAAGAACTACTACTAAATAGCGACTGGCAAAAAAGAAACTACGGCTCTCTCACTGCACCGCAACCTGTGCCGAAGGAGCTTATGAGCTGAGAACAGGAAAGAAAGTTTCGCATCACACATATGTACATGGTATTAGTCTACATTGGCTCTGGCATGTTGAAGATGCTACTGATCGCGTGGTCTCCACTGAGACTAGAGAAAGGACGGTACGTATGAAATTCCGTGTCATCGACCACCACCGCGACTGTCTATAGATACAATGCTGAGAGAAGCTGGCCATATACTGCGTATTTGTGTGTGCATGTGAAGGAGCTTATTGTGAGTTGTATTTGTAGAATCGGTATTTTAGTGATCCTGGGAGAAAGTTGTTCAATGGTGATGTAGGGAAAGAAAAGAAGGAGCCATAGTGTAGCGGTACGAGACGAGGGGAGAGGGAGCTGTTTCCTCAATCGATTTTCTTTTCTCTTCCTTTCCTTCCCTTCCCCTGTCAAGATGCACTTTCAGCTGTGTTAACTTCACAAATGCTCTTCTCCGACTTTCTCCACTTTCTCCACTTTCCTCCTTCCTACATTCTTTTTCCTTTTTCGGTTCGTGTTTCAGGTGGCATAGGATTCTTCGTGCAGTCTCCCTTTGTGGCTCTCTTCCCTTTGGCCTTTTCCTCGGACTCGTGTAAGTAGATGTTTCTTGTCAAAATGTTCTCTTCGTCGGCTTCTATTTTTTTGACGTGAGCTGCGTCTCGGGTACAGAGCCTTTCTACTATAGTTGCGAAGGAGATTCACTCCAATACGTGTAGCATTTTTTTCCCTATCCACTGTACATCTTCGATGGCATTCCTGCTCATGTGGTCAGTGAAGTCGCCCTCCTCATCCTTGTCGCGTGTCCTGGAGAAAGGTGTTTTTTTCTTGGACGCTGAGTTTAAAGCCCGAAAGGTTTGTCATAATCTCCCCTATTTCTTCACATCAGCTGTCACAAGCAATGATACTTGACTCCAGCGACTCAAGCGAACAAAGGAAAACTCCACAAAATACAAAGAGTGTGTACAGGATTCTTCCGACTAGATTTGAGCATGAAGCAGTAGCTGTATTGATATTTATCGGCGTAGTCAGTTCACCATTCCAAACTATGTAGTTCAGGGCACCCGGGCATATCTAGAGCGGCAGGCTGGTCAACGAAATCTTTCCAAGTAGGAATGAAAAGAATGTATGTTCGTACATTTGTCGCATCCAGTGGTTGAATTTTAACTACAATCGATTTGCCATCAAAATATGACAGTATAATTCGGTATGCATCACGTCCATGGACGTACCGCGGGCGTGTATTGAAGTAGTTTTGCATGCTATCACATTCCTATCAACTTTGGGAGAAGCAGAAATTTGTTGAAGAAGAAAAATTGAATTTAGTTTACAAGATTGCATTCTGTATGGCCTCCAGCATTGTTACCACCGACCGATTTACAGACGAAAAAAATATGGTGAAAGCAGGAGCGGCAATATGGAAACTTCTTGACAAACTCAAAAAACTAATCTGTATTTCACTTATTCACGAGAAGGCATTTCGACACATTTCTATCCATCCCCGTAGATATGTACATGACCATACGTGTTTTTCAATTTTCAATCTTTTTTTATTCAATACTAAGTACATATGTACGAGACCACTTAGAGTTCAACGAGTGATACATCATCCCACGTTATTCTCTTATTCTTCGATCGTACTATTAGCTTCGCAGTCAACATTGATAGCTGCTGAGTTGGTCAAGAAGGACATGCAAATGTAGTACCCCTGCCTGTACGGCGACCAAATCGGGTACCCAAAATTGCGAAGGATAAAATCAATTCCGGAAGAAACTGCATGGTGAAAAATAATAATTTATAAACCTTCGAACTTAAATCGTAATCCAAACTCTAGGACCCTTTTCGAAACAAATAGGGATATTGTTTTGATCAAACGGCTACTGTTCAATAAAACATTTCCAAAATGGTCAATACAACTATTTCATCTTTCTTTGCGGAGGTTCTTACGCTTTTGTTTGATTAATGCACTGAACGCTTCTGCATTGTATGTTCCCCTCAGGTACAAAACTTGTTTCTAGCTTTTACCTTTTCTGAACATTCCTATTTAATATTAATAAACTACAACTAAATACATACAATTGACCGAATTCGAATTAAAATCAGATTCTGCAGCTTCATCTGTGTACTAGAAATAATGAGTGTATTCGAGATCTATCCGCATTGTCCAAATATGTATATAGGTAGTCGGGTTTTAGAAGGAATGTTCATGAAACCCACTACAAAAAGGTACGCATGCATCAACGGTACTATTGCAAAAGCCACTGTCATAGCATGAATTTTAATCTTGAGCCACGATGCAGACTGCAGACACTGGGAAAAAACAAGGGAGAAAATCTTGAAAATCTAATATTTTATTTGAAACTTTTGCAGAGCAGACAAACCATTTTGCTAGACACAAGTTGAACCATGTGTTTGAAGATGAATGGTTGCAGACTGTGAATATATATCATCACATGTTGTCGGAGTCAGAATGGACTGTGGTTCAATGTCCATTGTAGAGATGGTTATTTAATAGTAAAAAAGACATGTGTTCTTATTCTTCTTGTTTGGCAGTTGGAATTGCAAATTCGGGGAATAGATGCATGTGTAACTCCAAGTGTGCTCAGCAGCTCCTTCCAACAATGCAGTAGACATTTGTAATTCACAAATTCTTTTTATTCTTATTTCAAACTACACCACAGACCGACCAGCAGTAGTCGCTGCAGCAGGCAGTGAGACAGGAGCAGACTGTATGGAAAGGAGCAAACAAATTGCTTCCAATACATTTCCTACTCGGTCCATTCGAAAAATGGACTCAGCCGAGCTGAACAATATTGTGCACACATCAAATCACTCTTTTTCAGTACAAATGCTACACAGAGCTCCATAGATTTCAATACATCACCATTGGAATTCTTTCATAAATTGCTTAATATGCTTTCTTTGCATCTTTCCTTCCCCATCTTACTTTACACGTTTTTTTTATTGTTCAGTCAAAATATTGTGAAGGCAATATTCTTGTATAGATTCCAGATATTTGAAAAATGACTTTGTATCATCTGCTGTAGCCCAAGGTTACCGAGTTAATACATTTGTTCCTTTCTTTCTCCTGCTTTCTCCCTCTCTCTCCATCTCTCTCTTCTACAGTTTTGTTTGTGCACACAACTTCTACTACACTTTCTCTAGTATCTTGTAACATGCCAAGGAAAATATAAGCGAGCAAAGAATCTCACGGTAAGTGTGTGAAGGAAGTAAATAAATAAATTCAAAATTTTCATCACGTTGCTTTGTTTGACATCTTGATTTTCTCTCGTTCTCTCTCACACACTAGAAAAAAACCCGAACCAGAATGAGAATAAGAGAAAGAAGAAAGCATGGGTTCTGGAAGCAAAAACTTTTCAATGTATTGATTTGCTTGGCTTTTACGTACTCCTTTCTTTCCCTCTACTACATTACAGTTTTCCGCATCACTTACAGCTTGTTCTGTCTTGATTTAGCTTACTATGTACGATACATCTCGTAGCCCCTTCTCATCTCACCCAACGCCTTTAAAAAGTTTGAGATTCCTCCTATTTGGCTTGAAGCGGATTCTTAATCTTTATTGAAACATTATATGAGAAGGAGAAAAAGCAAATACGTATGGAGATCAGTTATTAGGATGCGAGGGATGTATTTATATCCTTTGCTGCATTACTCCATAAACAGTCAATTATATTCACAAAATCCTTGATCCATTCATCATAGGAGAAGTGTGCAATGGTTCTTTTGAAGATGCTGCCATTTTAATCGTCAACCTTGTTTGCCACCTTTTGAGGTATACTAAAGTACGAAGGACAGTGTTGAATAAAATATGATTTACTGTAAATAATTAGCAGGTACAAATATTACTGCAATCGTGCACAATTGCACAATCCACGGTTTGTAGCTGCAAAATCCATTTACAGTAGTAAGTGTAGCAAAGGAGCCTATATGTATATATATATGGGTTCTTGAGTTAATAGAACACGAGAGAAAGTATTAAAACACGGCATATTCCCTAAGTTTTCCATCTAATTAACTTATCCAGTATAAATGTGACGGAGTGTGACTGCAGTGATGTCACTATTATTGGGGAAGTGGATATTATTAACACTGTACGTCAGTGGAAATATGCACGTTGGTAGCATTAACGGTTTCCACTTTCTCTGTTTAAATTATCCATTTACCTCGTCTGCTCATTACAACTCAGGGTTGACGGATAGAAAATTATCAACTTGTAAACCTCTGAAGACACTCAAGTGGGGGAACAGAGCTCAAGTTATGCAAGTGGGTCTTGTGAAATTTTCGAGTGACTTTGAAATGAGTATAAAAGTAGGCATATCCTGCGCCGAAGGATAAATGGCAATTTCCTGTCCCGGACGGAATCACATCTTTGCTCGTGCCTTTTAAACCATTTGCAGGCGCAGTAACATACATTCGTTTACTAACTCGTAAGAGTGTGCCTTGCATCTACTTTCATTTCATTTTTAAATTCCTTTCTGCCCATATGCTTTGTGTCTGTTTCCCTCACTCTTTTACCCGAGGTAAATTTTCTCTTTCAACTTGTCTGAAAATATAACAGTTCAAATGCTTTCACACAATGTTATAGGTAGTGTAAAATACTATGCAAATACTTTGTGGGTTCAGTACAAATGGAAATGAAATACAGTTCAAACTACACACTTATCTACTTAAAAATAATTTCGTGCCCTTCATCTGTTAGCCACCGTAGCCATCGATAGTTGTGGGGTGTTTCTCAAGGGCCTCCAAAAACAGTAACATTAGCATTGACAAAATTATTATTTGTATCAGCCTGATTAGGCAAGGAACACTACAACTTAAATCTACTTTAAGCTACCCTAGCCTAGCTTGGGCTTACCTCATTCCTGTGTATTAAAAGGGAAAGCTACCCTGCTCAAGCTGAATTGACTACATTGGTATTCCAGAAAATGCGGATAAGTCCGTAGAAATTTAAAATGTAAATTTATTTCAGCTTTGGATTAAAATTAATAATATTTCCATCATAACTGGAATGCAGTCTCTCGTTGGATAGAATGGGAAGTGGAAGGAGGAATAAGAAGGTGAGAAATACTTTGGGTATGCAGGCTTATGTACGCCACACGGCACTTTCTTGCATTAATCATGGTAATGTTATGGTTGGCAAGGATTAATTACCAGTTAGAACTGTCCTTACTGTTGGTTTGATTATCCTGCCTAGTGATATAGTGCAAAGCGTTTATGGAGAAAGCATAATGTATTTGATGACAGCAACTTCACCAGTAAAGTTATGGGAACATAATTAAAACTTTGGATTAACCTAAACGTAGACCAACCAAATAGGAAATCCAACCTAGAGTACCTATGCGCTAAAACCAAAGCAAAGCCCAGAAGGGGCTCATCAGCTTCGCAAGGTCCATATTTACTCTTGTAAGAATGTCCATTTAAAGTACTTGGATTTTGAAATCAAATATACATTTACATCTCTTACATAGTTAAATGCACTTTTCTACTTCCAATTTGCAAAAACTGAAATAGCGTTCGGGTACGTAGTACGTTGGGGCAGGAGGAAAAGGTCCTGGTATTCATTATTTGTCACTTCGCTCATGTTCAAGTTGACTTGAGGAGTACTGAAAAGGAAAGAATGAAAAGAGCCTTTTAAATTACAACATGTAGATAAATCTTGGTGGAAGGAACTTATGAGGCTTCTGAGAGGAAGATTGCAAAGCTACTTGTGCATGTAGCATTACGTCGTTGCGGAGGCAAAGAGCGATGCTCTCGGAGATAGGTGGATGCTTCCTTGGGTTTGATGGGGACGGGTTGGAGAGGATGAATGGATGAGCTTGGTGTGGTGACGTGAATGTGATCTGGGGAAAAGTGGTTGCATGCGTAGGAACGATGCGGATGAGTACTGTTGAGTGAAAGTAGTGAAAGCATGAGCTAGATGCTCTATAGGAGGAAAAATACCTTGGGCCTAACGTCGCATTCATCATGAAAGTACACTAAACTATAAATGTCACCATCAGCTATCAACTTGCGAATCGTAATTCGTAATCCAACCAACACTCCTGCATTGCACGGCCTTCTCTAGTGCAATCTCACCAAATCAACTCTGCAATTCCTTTAAAGGAGAACTATTTCCTAAAAAGAATTGGCTACAAAAACTCCGGAGGAAATCTGACCATAAGGTTAAGCAAGATAGATTTCTAATACTAAAACTAATCAAAATGGAACTTTCTCTTTCCCCTTCCCCATCTCCTTAGTTCATTAATTAGATATTTCAGTTTGATTAACTCCTGACTTCTACCTCATTTAAGTCATTCGTGAAATTTCGCAACTTCTTAATCTTCTTTCCTCTCATATCTTAAGTATCTTTTAGGTACATATGTATGCCTACACCTGCACTAGGAGAAAGTAAGGCCATAGTAAGCAATTAAAAATCCTTCATCTTGATTCTTACTTTGAAAGCTCAAGTCCTCTACACTCATTTCCTGCCCCACGCCCCACGCTCATCTCTCAATATGGTCATAGTCTTAGCCATATCCATTGTGTTTAAGAAATCAAAAGAATTCTCTTTAGTAAATTCCAAATGCTTTATCTCTCTCGTCTTCGTATTTTTCTTCTTTCATCATAGTTACTACTTTCTACATCTTTTTCCATTTAAAAGTGTTTTGAAAGTGGATATATACCTAGCGGAGTATTATCCATCTTGCTTTGAGCAAGGCAGAGGAAAACTTATAGTTAGAAGAAGTTATTGGCGACGGAATATGTGTTAGAGTATAAATAAAGAAATAAATGTAGAATGTAATTACATTGAGTTTAATATAAAAACGTTATTATTGAATTCCTGAGAATCCAACCGATCGTAAGGTTTTTTAGATACTTGAGTCCTAGAGCTGAACTGAGAAGTTACAAGGACAGCTAAATCATGTTAGCGTTATGGTTATACCAGATGAGTATGGAGCATAAAAGCTTCAACTCTGCGCTTCCTGCTTCCTCGTAAAAGGGTTTACTGCAACAACTCCCCAGCAAATGCGTACTTGTATGGTTCGTTTGTTGTTGTGTAGATACGTTGGGGGCTTTGATGTGCAGGGCAAGGCAGCTTATAGGTTGGCAAGTATGCACGGACGAAGCTTAATAGATAAATACATCAAGCGTCTTAGGATAAGTTAGGGGAAGGGCGTGGAGATGGGAAATAAGAATCGGAGTACTATAACATTAAAAATCGAGTGATTTTCTCTAGTATCGTTTAGTGCGGGTAATAATAATATTTCTTGCAGTCTTAGACCCAGCCACATAAGAAGATTGCTGTCCAATACACCAGCAAGTTCCTCACTAGTCCGCTCCATGGGTCGATGCTGCTGAGAAATAAAAATAATTGTGGGAGTATCTGCCGTTTTAATGGGCTTCTGGTAGATGCGAAGTTGGACTTGAGAAGTTCTCTCTTAAAACTTGTGCATTACTAACACTTGCTCGGGAGAAGTAGAAAATTATTACAGCTAAACCTGGGCTCCTGGTTATAGCTTCATACCTTTGTATACTTTATATAGCCAAGTTGATACTTTCAAATGGCAACAAGACCCACAAGTTTGTATCGATGAAGCCGTACATCTTACAACTGTATGTATGTGTGATTCAGAGATACTTTGAAATATTCCAAATTGTAGATAAGAACAGCTATGTGTTCTACAGGCTGGGCTAGGCCGATCTTTGTTGGTTTCGCGTTGGTTTTATTTAGTTTCAGTTTGGTTTTGGTTGTTGAGCTCTGTTTCATTTTTTATTATTTCTTTCCTTTGGCTTTTGACTGGACCCTGAATAAGAAAAAACTTGGAAGAAAACTTTCTCCAATTGACCTTTTGTAGAGTGAAAAACTGCTGGAGCAAAAGGGTAAAAGTTTTTGTCGTTCTGCTTTTCGCTTTCAACAGGATAGACTAGGTACATACATACCTTGGATTGAGTGTAGGGAAGGGAAGGAGACAGAGATACTTATGAAAAAAGAGAACTATTTGTTTTATCGAGGGCCGCAGAGTTCATATTCAAACCATTACGAGTACAATGACTGTATGATTTTCTGGTATGAGCCGCAACAATAACAATCTTCAATCTGCCTCAATGGCGAACTGTATCCAGCTACACACTATAAACTTGCAAAGTTTGCTATACCTACATTCATAAACTCGGGAAACGTACGCTTATGCTCTATCATTGGGAATGTGTGGCACTCTAGAACTCTAGACCCGGAGTCTACGCAGAATGAGGTATGCATTCATGGAAGGATAACTGTGGAGAAAGTTGAAGTGCAATCATTGTCAAAAAATAAAATAGATGGCTGGAGTCTGTGAAAGTAAGAAGTAGCTCAATAACTCTTTTCACTTTACAGATATCTGATATGCATAATATATTACACTATTCCTTGGATCTTTTGACACTGTGTATCTACTTTCTCCATGCGACAGTAAAAATGAATCCATAAAGAATGACATTTTTCTAATGTGTACAGCTTTTGAGAAGTTTTCCAAGGTGAGGGAAGACTGTGGAGGAAATGTGACCACTGTGGTTGACTTCCCCTGAAAGCATGACTTATTATTTACATGATCATGTCACCTACTTTTCTCAAATTCTAGCATTATCTCTAGTCTCCCAGTATTCCTTTGGTGGATCAAGAAACGACTATATTAACACAATATCCACTATACAGAATGCTTAGCTTTCGCCTTTGAAATTTTATAAAGCCTCTTAAACTCCACGTAGCTTCTAGAAATACCTGGAATCATCCATTAGACTCTTTCGTAATACGTCATACGTATATACAGTAAGTTTCGTCAATGCCTTCCTTTATTCCTTTAAATCTTTTGCCACCATAACTGGAAAGAAGACGAACTTAGCTGTAAAGTTATGTAGGAAAATAATGTATCCTTATAATATAATTCGAGCATCCATTAATTCAAGAGAGAGTTTGTGTCGTATGATTATATCTTTGCTAAATACTTTTACATACGAAGTACATGATTCAAAATAAATATAAAAAATATAAAGTCAAGAGTATGTTTACAAAACTGCAGTCAAAAATGTATTTCCTTCTCATAAGTTTGAACAGCTGGAAAACCAAAACTTCGTTCGTGCTCTTGATTCCAATAAAGAATTTAAATCCAAAACTGAATTATGAGTGCAAAAATTGGAATTTAATTTATTTTGACTTTTTAATTTTTGGTGGATTACTTTCTTATGGGTAACGGTGGTGTTAGTGGTACCCAGACCGGAGATGGTTCTAGTAGGTTTGCTAGATTTTCCAAGAAAGTAGTTAGTACGCAGAAACTAGTTGAATTCTTTAGACATGACGATAAACCATGTAGTATCGATTATATTGTATTATTCATAATGGAAACGGCGACCAGAATTATCTGGAAGAATTGTGAGTGGTTAATACGCAGGATAGGGCACTACAGACGAAAGGGTTGGGCTGAAGCTAATACTTTGACAAAGTGTTCTTCGTACTAATTACTTTAGGAGAAATTAAATGTTTGATGAAGGGCACTTTGCGGAATTCCATAACTATTTCTTACATTAGCTCAACATCATTATTTTGCATATGTATGTACAGAGAGTCTGTGAGGGTATGCCGCGAAAAGGTTTTTCCTGCCATTCTCATAACTTCAATTTCCATCGTCGAACCCAGTCAAAGGAAAACCAATGAACCAACCAACTGTCTCAAAATGTTGACTCACTAATCTAGCCAAGCTATCTCTGTCAACTTCGGCTCCGTTTCTCAACTAACTTCACCACCATTTACCAGTTTATGTTATTCTCCAGTGCTTCTTGTGTGTTTGTCATGGAGCCGTACTCAAAGTTACTGAGAAATGAGTCTATCAAATCTGGACCAAGGGACGTAATGTCCTGTAATCTGCAGAGTACATTGCCTAGCTATTTCCAAGTCTAAAAAATACAACATTACTCTTCCGCTCTTGGCTCAACCGCTGTTTTTAAGCTTGCTCTCTGTAATAAATTCACTTCGTCTTCGTCAACATCAAACTTCTATCAGCTCTTCCCGTTTCGACAACAATTCTACTTTGTCTTTAGACACTGTGGGGGAATAAAAAGTGAACCTATTGTACATCGGTTGCACAAATGCAGGTTTATTTGCTACAACGAACCAAGTATTCTTTCCTTTGCACATCCAAACTACACTCATCTCCTTAAAGAACCGGTATAGCAAAGTTTTACTGTACATTTATATATGCATTTTATTGTGTTGGTAGTTTGAACGAGTGGCTTTATTATACTAAAGCTAGTGCTGATTATACTTGTCGGCGTTTGGTTTTTTCAGAAACCAAAATTATAGGTGGCTTCTACAAAACAATTTAGACACCTTTATGTACGTCATTATTACAAGGCATAGATAAAATATCCTCTACAGTGTTTAAAAGTGTACAATTTAGTATGCTTTTTGGACAGATAAAATGGCTGTAACTGGAACTAAAAATCAGCTCTTGAACGAAACCAATGACAAAAAACGTTTCCCGAGTCTTAAGGGAGATGAATGAATATGGCTCCTTTGGCATTCCCAAGTTCTTCGAAAATAATGGCTCCATTCTCATTTAGTACGTGGGTACCTACCTCAGAGATTTCACAAATTCGACCCGTCACACTTAATAATCTCTCCCTCTCTCTTTAAAACTGAGAAAATCAAAAAATTATCAAAGACTTGTCAACATTTTCTATGCCTTACAAAGCACGAATTGACTAGTTTCAAGGCATCAAAGTGAATTTCTAAGACTGGTAATGACGTGAATACATTTTTGCGAAACTTGTGAAAGTATTTGTTGTGACACTCAAATCCATGCTAGTAAAGCCAGTCAAACAGATCACTCTGTCCTAAAAATTCATAAATTCTTAATTGTATTTGTTCTACGCTAGTACGTACTTCCGTATTAGCTTATTTGTTCATTAGAGAAATACACGTTTGCTCATTTTGTAGACACAAAGAAATGAATTTAGTTAGTCGTTTGAACTCATTTGTATTAGTACATCAAACAAAATGTTACATACCTTTGGACCCACGATCAAGTGCAGGCTCTCGCTGTAGGAATGGGAGCTGACAGACAGAGGCTTGTAGAGTGTACATACGTAGAGACGGTGCTTTGAAATATGGTCATGTAGATGTTGATGCTGATTAGACGAGAAATGGAGGCTGAGTGGGACATATGTAGGTACACCAGGGGAAGTTAATAATAATCAAGTTTCTTTCAAAAGAAAAGGTGTAAATGAAAACAGCAAAAGAGAAAGGTGAAAGTCATAGTCGTTTCTAGCCCTAGTAAATATGATGATGAGAATTTCGAATGTAGCAGTCTCTGTTCAAATGCTTTCAAGGAACATAAATGCAGCCCATAATACGGAACTTAAGTAATGCATTCAAAATGGAGAGCAGGATGGAAGTGAAAAGAGAAGAGAAGAGAAATATAGAAAAAAAGAGTAACGTTTGGAAGGTGATGGAGAAAGTCTGACTGGTCCCTGGATTATGCACAGTTAGCCTGAGATGTGATCAAGACGGAAGGGGCTCTGCTTCATGAATGGAGTGCAGGAGAGAGGAGAAGAAGGAGATGATAGGACGAGCTGATACAGCTAAGAGGGTGCAGAGTCCTGGAGAAAGAAGATACAAAAGTGTGTCTGTCTGTTATACATTATGGAAAGAAGAGTGAGCGGGGAGGCATTGTGCTGGAGGTGGCTCAAGGCTCTGGAAATTTTTGATGGCTCGGAAATGAGATGCTTCATGTCAAACGACACCTTATTCATCCTTGGATGATCTGTAGCAATTTATACTCATATCCCTCCACTTTCACCTCAAGTTCCTCGCCATTCCTCAACAAGATCACTAGCTCAGCCAGACAGTCTCTCGCAGCGTTTCTCTCTCATACCCCCCATCAAATCCTAGGCAAACTACCGACACCATTTTATCTCCTATTAATAACAGCTCTTCATAAATATACTAGCAAAACGTGTGCTCATTCTTTCTTTCTCATTACATCTCAACTGAGTCTTCCGAGAGCCGTTAAAATGACGACGGCGACTTCAAACACATCAACACATATTACATCCTAACCCGAGTGACCACCTTGAAGCAGCCATTCATACATACAACCCGACTTCCCTACATCCTTCATGCTCCAGACTTTCGCTCTCTTTCTCTTTCACTCTCTCTTGCACTCTCTCACTCACACCCTACCATAACCATTTAGTACTTTCCTCCTTTCATCCTTTCACTCACTTCCACGCTCCCCATTACACTCAATGAAGCATCTTTCTTCTGTTCGTCCCCTCCATCCACTCCTCTCATGACACTTACGAATTCACATCTTCACATAAAACTTTATTGCACCCAAATTGACTTGTGATTTCAGTAACAATTTTCGAATTTGACTTGCACGCTACTACATGATACTAAGTGGACCTTTATGACTCAGAGCCGCTCCTCTCTTTGCCTTTCCGTCGGCTTACGTACCTCCAGATTAATGCAGACAATCATAGGAATAGCATTCCAAAAGTAAGTATATATTTTGGTTCGTCTTTCGAAGGGAAGAGGAACAGTTTTGGCTTTGGCCTGTAGACTGTGAGTAGGACTGTAGCATGCAGTAAATCACTCAACCGCATGTTGATAATATAAAATTGGCATGAAATGTGAGATTGGTTTCCCCGATATCATTTATAAAGGATAGAGGAGTAAATAGGAGTGAGTGCGGTTGGTTGCCATACGGAGTGTATGACGAGTACGGTGAGGAGTGCTCTGCTCTAAGTTGTGTTATGAGAATTGATGATGAAACGAAAAATGGATGTAAAAGAGTCACTGCAGAGTCGAGTCGGAGTGGACATGGTTTAAAGTTCTAACGAGCTGAGGATTGGAGGAAAGTGGGAAGATCAAAGGGACTGTTTGGTCTGGGATGGGAGATGTAACTCTGGGAGACGTCAAATCCTCCTGCTACACTTCTCCTCACTTGACCGACTACTGCCTCCGAACACGTAGGCTTACGTCTCATATCCTCTTTCCCCTTCCCTTCTGTTTCACAATCACAGAGACTCTATCGCTCCTGTATCCCTCCCTCCCTTCCTTCCCAGATAAAAATCCTTGACTGACTCTTTTCCCAGTCGGACTTGACTTGACTGGAAAAGTGATACCTTCAAATGTACGTCCACTGCGTCCGCTCTCCGCTCTCCGTTCTGCTCCTGAATGGAGGCTGCAAATATTTTTTCAAGACATATTTGCTTGTCCGTGGCTACTATGTCCGCCCGCTCCTTAGAGATAAACGGGAGCGGAAGTTAGTTTCATGGAACATGACAGGCAAATCTAATAGTTTTCAGCGCTCTCTCACTTGCAGAGCTATACCACTACAGATATCTCTACTCCTACATTAGAAACGATTGTAGAGCTCCGTACGACTGATAACAATGAACTCCGGTCTCGAAAAATGTAAAGTCATGTACTTTTCATTTTATGTTTACTTTCCCGGGTCTCCTTCATAGGTCACTGGATCGTGTCAGAAGCTTTCTAAATTTTAACAACATAGATGTCTACAAGCAAAACATGCTACATGCAAGTCCAGCGGTGGGGAGAAAGCATGCGCTAGATCCTTTCAACTGACAAGAGCACTTAAAAAGGCTTCCTACTTTCCGACTCTAGACAATATCAAAATTGAAATTGAAATCAAAATCAAAATCCTCCCTATTGGCTCAGAGCATGGGGTTGCAATGGAAAACAGATCACCAACAACAACTAGTTGCATGCTCCGTGTCAACGCCATTGACATGGGTGGAGATGGAAAGAAGTACAAAAAGATGTTGATAAATCTCGGAGTCAGTTGCTAGTGGCCACTAAGAAATAAGTTGGAAATTGATATTTTCTGCTGGAAGGGATTCATCGACCAGGGAAAGCTAATGGATGTGGCTATTTGGGAGGTTCGGTTGGTGTGCTTGAGCAGAGAAGAAATGGAGAGTGGTTGTCAGTAGACCCTGCACAAGTGTATTTACAACCTGACAAAGAATTCACGCAAAATAGCCACAGTGGAATTCCATTAGCTTCCTCCGGCTGGCACGGGCTCCCCTAATCGTAAGATGCTTATCAATAGGAAAGGGAAAGGGAGCAGGAGCTGATATTAGTATGCACAATAGTGAGAGTTGAGAATTATACAACGAAGGTGAAAGTCTATCCCATGCCCTCTGGCATACGGTCAGATCATGGGGTTACGCAGCCAAGGCCACGCTCAACAGAAGGAGAAGATACGAAATTAGACATGGGATAGAAAGCTCTGTTTTGTATTTAGGATTTAGACAGACGAGAAGTCAGGAACACTATCCGCCTCTATGTACGATGAGCGCTTGCATGTCCAATTCAAAGGAATTTCAAGTTACAAAGAGAAGAATGGAAACATGAGGCCGTAGCCATTTGCAATTTAATTTCGCTCCGCTCATCCTTTGGGCAATGATAATGATCTCACCGGGTTTATTCTATCTCCTCTGTATCACGTTTCCCTCTTGCTTCCCCATTATCTTTATTTACTATTTTCGAATTTCCGAGTACTTCACATCTCTCGCATCTCTCCCTCTTCAACAGCAACAACACAAGCACGGGGGCAAAAAGTGGTTACGTGCAGTCAAAAGAAAGAAAAATGTTTTGAGCTAAACATACTGGAGCTAAGTGTTAAGGCTTTAAACTTTCATCATGCTTATTCATCCTTCATAATATACTGCTTGTGCTTTCTTCTCTTGCGCACAACTCTATCAGCAGAAACATTAAAATTTCATTAAAGAGCACGATAACTTACAAAGAGAGAGAGAACGAATGCCTTGGCCTTGTTCCTTGTACTCATCATCATTTATAGATGGAATAGCTTAAGAGCAAGACAAGAGGCACTCTATTTGTATTCCTCCCAATGATCAAATGACTATTGACTATTTCATCTTTCATCCCGGGTAGTCAGTGCAGTGCTGTCCCTTGTTTTCCGCCCTCCACCATACATTGGTTATAAGGCGGTTTGCTCTCGGTAATTGTAGCATTGTACAAATGTCCCCAAACATCACTATTTCTCCCTTCTTTAGCTCTTTGGCATGGTATTTTGAAGACGTTTGCGTTTTACAAATTCAATTCCATTCAAGTCACCGGCCATTTGCTTCGGTTCCTCCCTGAGACTATGGGTCCGTCCACCTCAGTATATACATATGTACACATGCACTTGTCAGTAAGATCCAGAAACGGTATTGAATCTACGAGAAAACTGTTGGAAATGCCGTAAGTCAGTCCCTGGAAATGGGGAAATGAACGCGTACAAGTGCTTAGTGTGCAGCACATGAAGGAAGAGGACAGAGTAATCCCGAGATTACAATGATTCCAATTACGACCATCATTGACTGATAAGGTGACTCTAAGAGAGCTGACGTCTCTAATCAAAGTAACCTCTGTCACATTGTCACATTGTTTTATCCCGCATCTCTCACACTCTCCCCTCTCCCAAAAGGCATTACTTGCTGTCATCGAATGTCACTCGAGAAGCTGCCTAGTCTTATTTGCTTTGCGCAATTATGTATCAATCAGGTTGACTGCATCTCTACAGAGTGTATCTTTGTACTGTGCATGTAGATGTATGTGGACAGTCTAATCCCTTAAACATTGAGGTATGCACATATATATGTATACTAAATATACTTATACTTGATCTTTTAGAAACGGTAGTTTATCTGGTTTACCTTTTTGAAAATGATAGTTTCTTCTAGACTTGCCATTTTGAAAGTGTTAGTTTCTTGTTTTGAGTGTTTTTGAAACGTATTATCACTAGTTTTTACCTTTTTGAAAATGGTGGTTTCTAGTTTTGACTTTTTTGAAATAACAATTCCTAGTTTTGAATGTTTTTGAAAAATTTAATTCCTAGTTTTGACCTTTTTGAAAGTGCTGGTCAGTCGTTTAATTGTTTTTCAAAATATTAATTCCTTGGTTTAGCCGTTTTGAAAAAGTTGATTTGTAGAATAAACACACCTTTGTAAGTGAATACACACTTGCCATGGTAAAATGTGTGAAAAAATAGCTTTCACACCCCATGAGTTTCTTATGGTTTTGTCACAACGACTTTTTGTGCAGACAAAAGTACATTCTAAAATAAAATCCAAATAATAGTGGCATTACTTCCAATTTCAATTGTTTGTTGAATGTGCATATGTTGGAGTATGCGTCACATTGCTCCTTAGGGCAGAATAGAATGAATATCCATAACTTCATTGCACTCACTTCCCACTAAAGAAGAAATTCACGTCTCATTAGAAACTTTTATGGAATGTTAATGTAATGTGCAGTGTTTTTGTAATAATTTATGACGCAGTCCACATAATGGGACTGGAGACGGATAATGTGATATAGGTATTTTCTATGTATTCATGCATATAGGAAGGGATTTTATCTGTATACCTAGTATTGCGAGATACAAAAGTTGGTCGTATTTCAGATGGTTTAGAGTCCCGAAGGAGAGGAAAGAAAAATATTATAAAATGAAAAATTTCCAGTATTTTGCCACACGTAACTGTAACATATGACTCGTGGGAGGACAAAAAACCCACTTAGACCCAGACCCAGTCAAGCCCTCCTACTCTCCCATGTTAAAGTTGAACAAGGGTTCTTAAAGTCTTTAATGCATAACATTTGCAATAAAATTCTCTGGATTTTTACAAGGGAAGAGAGAAACTAGGAGATGAGGACGGGATGAAGAGAAGAAATGAGTGTAACTAATAGAGCATGCTAGAGTCAAACAGGCAGTTGCATGCCTAGTTTTTGGATTGCAGCATTAGAATTCAGAAAGAGACACACGGTGTTATCGGAACAAATGAAATTGCTTCCCATCACGCAACCATCAGCTAGCTTTCTCCGGAAGAAAGTTATTTGCAGTCGACTCGAAAAGTAGTAGTTATCTTTGCATTCCCAAGTACCTGCTCCATTTAATGACATCATCCCCGTCTGTTTAGAGGAACGAAACAACTTTGAAGCTCATTCACATTCTTTTCCTATTCATGAACTCGAAACTAATAGATTGATCCTCTTTGAAACTCCTCTAATCGAAAATACGTGTCATATGAATATGACGTTGGGTTACAGGTAGGAGGGTGGAAACGTTTCATAACTTCAAAATAAAAACACATACAAATTCCATTTCTTCCCTGCAGTTCCTCCTAAGCCGTAGAATATTATTTAGGAAAATAAAGAGCCACAATAAATTCAAGTAATTCAAATGAATAAAATGACTCAGGAGATCCTATGTTCCTGATGAGGATAAATGCGGGACAAAAGGAATTGAATAAAGGAAGTAGAACGACAGGGGCGACATTCCCACTGACTATGTAATTCCAGGAAACAACTCGATCGTCGATTATGTCAACAGGAAAAAAATATATGGAGTCAGAGGTCTCCACGGACTCACTAGCGTTTCTCCCTCCAAATATGTAAACTCGGCTGGAATTCCTTGAATTGAGACGGGAATGACTGAAGATTCGATTTACTTTTAAGACTTTACAACCTCCTTTGCTTCCTCCAAAAGTCCCTTTGAAATACTTTATTGAGTCTTAACCAAATCTTAAACTCAGCTTTACACTCATTTCATATTTATATTTACCATTTCATTATTTTTTTTAGTCTCAGCCCACACTGATTTCCTCTCCCCCGCTTCCTTCCCCTCGTCACCATTTCCCCTTTCACTTTTTACTTTCTTCGTTTCTCCACGTCGGATAAGCATGAATGGAGCCGTAGTAGTGTCCATGTGGCGTGAAGGAGAGAGAGACACAGCAGTGTGGGTTTAGGATGAAGGAATAGGAAATTATCCAGAGGGACGAACGGCCTTAGTTTAGACCCAAAGTTTCTTCAAAAGAAGTACTGATAGTCGTCATTTATTTACATCTCAACAGAGCCGATATTTACGCATAAGGGTAGGCAGTGTAAATATTTCGTAAGAAAGAGGTTCTCAGGAGCAGTTCGAGTGGAAAGGATGGGAAGAAGGATCAGAAGTAGGAGCGAGGTGTGCGGTGGGTGTAAATCTGTATGATATTCATCTACGGTCTCTCGCGGCATCGTCAACACACACACACAAAACTCTCCCACACTCCTTATATCCCTATCGTTAGCCGACAGAGATCCTTTACAAGAATCCCTGAGAATGGTAAATGGGACCACATGCCCGAATCAAACGAAATCTTGTACGCAAGGGTGTATATGTTGGAGCTCTAAACGAGAAAGTGTGCTCGCTTCCTCGTTATCGATATGATGTGCATTTGCGTAAACCATAAAGTGTCCAGCATATCAGAAACAGTGTGTAAAATTATGCTGTAGAGCACAGTAATACATGTATTTACATGGGCTGCCGGTAGGCAGCTAAATCGAAGTGCATGTATAAGTATCTATGGTGGTCATGGATATACTTTCACTGCTGTTTCTATTACAACTTTGTTGAGGGAGCAAATCTTTCATCGAGACATTTTTACCAAATGCAAAACGACACATTGTTATACATCTCTGGAGGCAGATAGACCCTCTCCCTCCAACAATAAGCTTCGGAGAGCGAGAGAGAGAGAGGGAGAGAAAGGAAGTTGCTTTGACGTCGACGGTTGGCAGATCCCTCTCCTCCCTATAGGGATGCATACATTATAGTAGAAAGACTGTCTCTCATGACTCTCTGGGTAGGAGTTGGGGAAGAGCGTCAAAATATGCAGATGAAAATCGATTGGATTCTGTCGTCTCAAATTTCTTCTGTTCCCTCACTTTCACTGACTTTCTCTCATCATATGCATAAGGACACCTGCTTATTGGAAAAACCAAACAAGATTCCCAAACTGTAAAGGTTTTCAATAAAATGTTGTTTGTAAAAAAAATCATTTTTAGATATTCCTTCAGGGATGCACTCTTCACTGCAGCGAACACTGTATTTGTAGCAACTCTCTTCCGCCTCCATACCGACCGTACAGGTTCACTCTGTATTCTTACTTCCAGTCATCTATTCATAGGTATATTGCACTTCCATGCCCACACTCGCTTCCTTCTTCTTCCTATTCACGTTCAACCGTCCCTATCACGTGAAATCCACTTTTTCAAATGAAAGTATACACGATCCATTCCAAAAGGATGGGCTTAAATGCAGACCCCGGTGTGCTTGAGTGTACTACAGTATCACCAAAATTGCAGTAGAAGGAAGTAGCGGGAGGATGGGATACACTTATAAGTGTGTATCAAGAGACAGCGAGAGAGGGTGGGAGAGAGAGAGAGAAGGATTTCCGTATATGATGAAAAATATTGTAACTTTGAACTAATAACGACGAAGCGTCTTTTGTTAAATTTCAATCTATCTACTACTGGATGTTCTATGCGCTTTAATAAAGTATGGCAAGGCACTATATACTGCAGGCTAAATATTTTTCTACAACTAACTCCTTGAAATGGTCGAAAAAGGAATTTGGAGAGTACAACCACTACTACCAGTACTAGTATATTATATCATAAACTTAATGGTTTGGAGAAATCTCTTTTTTACTTTAACCTCTCTCTCCATCTACTTTCTACTTTAACTCTGATTTCCATCCCGACTGAGATCAAGTTCATGGAAAAGTGAGTATGGTGGAGAAACTATACTCACGTCCTCCCGTCCTTTCTGTCGTCTAGTGCTTTGTAGGCTGAACTGTAGGAGTTCCGCGGACTGTTGTGTGCTACCCCGACTCAAGATTCCTTCAAGACAAAAAAAATATCTTTGTACAACTAGATGTACTTGGCGCTCTGCTTTCTTTTTTACAATGTTATCCTTGGATAGTATTTCATTCGCTAGAGTTTTTAAATATATGGATTACTACACACAGATAGGAAGTAAAATATCATAAAGTTTCCCACAGACCATCCCTCAAATATTATACTACCCTGTTATTCCGTCGGAATTATTTAATAACGTTTTTGACAATTTTTACAAGAATGGCATGCAATTGTTTGAAGCCATGTCTAATAAGGGCAAATGCTCCTTTTGCCCTGCGCAGTCCATGGCGTACTGGTACCGACTGTGCCTCACTGATATGTGGACAAGTTGTGCCGAGAAGAGAGATAGGTACATAGATACAAGTATGTACATATGTGTAGGCACGTCTAGAAAAAATAAAAGATTCCCTACTAAAGATATTGACTTGTGTAGCTGACAATGTTTGTTTCGTGATCACTAAATTTATTGTTATCCTCAGAAAAAAGGATATAAGGAATGAAACAAATGTGAGAGCTCTTCACAAAAAGGGAAATCATACACTTTTCATACATTTCCAAAAACTCTTACATTCCCTGCCCTTCCTTGGTTTCGTAAGAGTTGAACCATTAGTTTCTATGTCTAAACTAAGTTTTTTTTTCTTCTTCGTCTTCTTCTTCTCTACTTCCACTCTTGGAAAAACTTGGGAATAAAAAAAAAATGAAACGAACCTAAAGCTGAGTGGTAGATGCAGTTACTCGTTCCTACTCCGGCAAGGAGCCAACTCAATGTGTTCGCAATAACTTGAGCCTATTTTCACATGACCACTCTCAGGGCATGCCTTTGAGGATGAGTCTGATATGTCAAATCGAGATAAGGAGAGGAACTTCCATTATAACGAGATGGTACACAGACTAACATCTCAAGACGGAAGACAATAAGATATCTATAGGCGCCGTCAAAGGAGGTACCAAAAAAATTTGAGGGCTACTTTATTAGAGTTTAGAACTGTAGGTACCCTCACTAACAATAAGAAACATACATAGCCTACATACCCCTTTTTTTCTCCCACTATATTTCCTAGACACGTTTAAATGTGCCTATGTGTGGCCTGTATGGCTGACTGACTTTAAGTAGAAAGTTAGCTACTGTATACATGTACATATGTGGAGAAAGTACCTAGGTTATATGCAAACTATCCGGGATTCCAATTGTTTAAAAAGGAATTAGGGAGGAACGTCTAATAAACTGACAGAACAATCAAACAAAATAATAAGCAAACTTTCCTTTACCTTAATTGTTTATCATCTCTCTTTTTATTTTCTGGAAAAATGGTGTCTTAATTTCCTCTACACGGTATTTCCTTCCCTGGGCTGTCAGTCTATCGTTTCCCCCAAAAACTGCAGAGATAATAATTCCCTGTCTCTTTCGAAGGACGAATGACGGATTGTGGGGAGTCGTGGGAGAAGTGCTGTAGGCTCATTTTCTATACCTAGATTTAAGAATATGATAATCATGCCGTTGCACCGAGGGAGACTGTTGACGTATGACGGGAGTGTACGAGTATTCTAATGCCATAACTAATGAGATAAATCTCCTTGGTCTCACTCACTTTGTGTACAAATAGAAATTTCAAATAGAAGTTGAGGAGAGTGATGGTGCAGTGGGGTATTTACGTATTCTGTAGTAACAGAGGAAGAAGGTGAAGAAGAGGAAGAGCGCAAGACGTAGAGTTAATGTGTACACTGTACTTGACTGTACACACAGGCACACAGACACACAAAAGTTAAATTCTTTCCCCTGGTTCATTTAGACTTGAGAGGAGCACATCAGAGCTAATTAGCGTTTCAAGTAAATGGAGTTTCTAGTGAAATTATTATGAAAATGTTCACTCCTTCCAATCCTTTTACCTCCACTCAGACATACCACTTACAATCGGATTTGCATTTTTCCGAGCATTAATGAGAACTGGTTTTAATGAGGGTCTCTCTTCAATTCCACACTCTTTTCTCCGTTTCCTCTCCTATTCCATCCCACAGGAACAGGCAAAGCCAAGCCGTTCATTCATTCTTTCATTTTTGTCCATTCATCGGTTCAGTCCCAATCCCAATGAACTTTGAACTCGGCGTAAATGTAAATGACCGATTTTCAGTCATCATCGGAGCATCTGTAGATTCTAGATCTAACCTAACACGCTATTATTGGGCAGGAGTTGTGCTAGTAATCAGAGAAAATAGTGGAAATTTATGACAGGCATGGCTGGCTGTCCAAATCGTGGGTGTCAGTCAAACTGACAGTTGAACTCAACATGTCACTAACTTATACGGACATGTACTTCGTGTTGTGATCGTGATCGTGGCCAATGAAGACAGAGACAGAGAGAAAGCAGCAAACATGTACGTGTAGCGTGCAGTTCCAACTACTGATAGACTTCATGGCAAGGCTAAAAGGAAAGTTGTTCTTTTGCGTGGCATGCCGTCTACCTCCATTTCCCTTAATAGCCCAATTTCCTACCTGTTCCACCTACCTACCTAAGTCCTCTCTAATGTACCCAGAATTATTCACTACGTAATGCACGCGGGACGAGCATGGGAAAATTGTAGATGCTACTAATTATTCTTGGCTACAGAAGTGACTATGTGTTATGTATGTGCTCTGGGTTGATGGCTCCTTTTGATAAAAGTTTAAAATTCATGACAAGTAATTCTTTGAAGGAAAGTTACCTCAATCTTGGCTAAATTTTTTAATACTACCTCACTTCCATTTGCTTTGGGTTAAAGTTAAAACTGTACAAGTCTACTATACAGAGAGAGAATAATAATTTTTTAAAACGCGCGACATCAAACGGTAAGCTTAATCTAAGTAGCATTCATGGATATCTAGATAAAAGCCCGTTACTTGATCAGTTCACTTGGTTTCGAGATTTTACCTTTTGTAACAAATGTATAGTACTTAATAGTGGGAAAGGTGATATTTATTAAAGAGTATGTATTATTTGTGTTGCAGGCTCACTACAAGGACCCCAAGAGAAACGGCTGTTGCATCACTTACTCGATAAGTACAATACATTGGAGCGACCCGTTCTCAACGAGTCGGATCCACTTCAGCTCAGTTTTGGCTTGACTTTGATGCAAATAATTGATGTGGTAAGCACTACTCGTCTCCTTTTACTTTCCTTGTCTAGTTCCATTATGATACCCATACGTGCCTCTCATTTAAATTCTCGTTCCAGGAATATAATGTTGATTGTACGGATGATGATAATACTGATGATAATAAAGCTTATGATAACGGTGGTGGTGGTACATACATACACAGATGTATGGATGTAGCACGAAGGGCTCATAGGGATATGAAAACCCCCCACCATACATCTCACCATAAGTCTGACTAACTTTGCTTAGACACTCCTCATGTCGCTCGTGAATCTCTCAAATCTCTATCTTTATAACTTCAACTATCCCCACAAATCTTTCATGATGGCATTGACGAGGATGCTGGCTTTCTACGTTGGAACTAAACATGAAATTTAAACTGAATTCACGCATGTTTCAATTTCCTGGGCTTTGCGACTATCAAATAACTCAAATAAGTAATAGATGATTCAGTACAAACACAATATTTAATTATGCAAACCATGTATCTCCGTCTTTTTCAATCTATTGTACTTAATAATTAACCTGTGAAGGCAACTAGGATGACGTGATGGGATGATTTTTCTTCGCCCAAAAAAATGCACATGCAAACTTACAAATATGTTTTACTCATAATACTAACTTAACCGTGTGTGTGAGCTATGCCGTGAGAGTAGTTACGACTGGGCTGTTTGAGCTGCCACAAATACTTTCAATATTTTAAATAAAGTAAGAAGACTGCGGTTTGCAGTTTTAGTTGAATCAATACTTTAAAATATTGAGGGGAAAAGCGTATTCTTCGCTTTTGAAATGTGTAATTGATGCCGATGCGTATGAGGAAACGTTTTAGGGTCGAACTTAGGAAGGAGCGAGGGGATATATACAAGCATATAGGGCTATGTACATATACATATAAAAATAAGATTCAATGGTTCATGTGAAGGATGGCTTGTAGGTGACTGTGGTGCAGCTCAGGCTGCACTAACTTTCACTTTACTTTTCCTTATCTTTTAAAGTTCAGTAGTACTAACCTAGGTACATAAATTTTCTATTTTTTCCCCCTTTCTTGGAGCCGAAATTCTATTCTGTACAATTTGAATAATTTAAGCTTCATACTGATACTGTTGGTAGGATTAGTTTTGGTCTACTCCCCGTATTATTCTTGTATTTGCAAAGAGAGGAAGTAGATCCTACAGAGAAGATATTCTACCTCACAAAGCCTTGCGTTGGTATTGGTTACTACACACTTGTCTAAATGCTACTATTCAAAAGAAGATAACCACCAGGAGGGGCCCTAGTCATATAAATATGTGCACACACTCCATATACTGTCTTTCTTTTATTTCACTACCCCAAGGCAGTACTTCCAAAATCAATAGCATTTTATCTTGTTAAACCTTTACTTTCCATTTCTTACTTTTAGTCTTCCTTTCCCTTCCATTTCCTCTACGTTTGCTCCAGACAGCTACAATGAAAACAATTGATCTCTATGGCAGTCTCTTCACTGCCAAACCATTCCAATTACTATTACCAGATCGACAGGGAAAAAATCCAATACCGTAAAAATAAACGGAAAAGGAAAAAAGGAAAATGCCAACCACGTTCGGCTCTTTTCCCATTCGGCTACTCTTTCAGCCTACACAGAGTCTATATACATACCTATATGCTTTCAATTCTTTACCGTTCAAGCTACAAATATTTGTTTACCTATACTTATCTATAGGCAGCCCCCCTTGACTCGTCTAGAGTCCTTGCAGTTTACCTATCACCCACTGAACGAATCTCAACGATCTTTAATCAGCAGAACAGATCGAATCAATAGTTGAATAGTTTTTACAGCTTGTATCAGTAACTGTATGGATTTTATACTTGCGCCGTCTAACATACTCGCATCCTTCTTCAAAGACTTTTCATTTTTATTTGTGCAAAAAAAAATATGCAAAATAATTGGTTATGTCATCATCAGCAATTTTCTGATGATGACCCGGATGAGATGAGAAGGGTGAGGACAAGTAGGTACTACAAAAGTGCATTTGGTTCAAGCACAGTCAGCACATGTAAGTTAGTGTGATTAAGGTTAAGGCCAGTGGTGATGAGAGCGTCGACGGAAATGTATTTTTGTATGGTGAAAGAGTCGGCGGCAGTATAAAATTGAAAT
Source organism: Dicyrtoma fusca (assembly GCA_034695205.1). Lineage (NCBI taxonomy): Eukaryota > Metazoa > Arthropoda > Collembola > Symphypleona > Dicyrtomidae > Dicyrtoma > Dicyrtoma fusca. The sequence goes on from JAQFZC010000012.1 coordinate 59,498, forward strand.
TTAAAAAATTGAGTCGAGATCATTTTGGGGTAAATGATGTAAATAATTGGCGGATCAAAATAAGAGAATAAGGAGCGGGTTGGGTGGATTTATTTTGGTATGCAACGGAGGTATTTTAGATGCCGGGATGAAAATGCATGGTGGAAGCATCATCATGGTTTTTTTATAGGGTTTTTGTGATTTTTCGTTTAAGTTGGAAGATGTGGGGAAGCATTAGGGATGTCATTAGAAGAAAACCTGTAAGCATTAGCTATTCTCTCCGCTCACTTCTTTCTTTCTCTCTCTCTCTCTCTGCTCTAGGCTTGATTTTCAATGACTTGCCTATCGATCAAACTGTTGAAAGCCAACGCCAACGCTGCCAACAACTCTAGCTAAGCTCTACAGTTCCTTTTCAAAACATACAAGAATAGATTCCAGCTCACGAAACTAAATCCACATCATCGATGATAGTAACACGTTCAGTCCATGGGTTGGTTCACTATCGACATTACAGCCCCCATAGGCCTCTGTATGTACATACGAGCTCCGATACACTTCAACGCTGTAATACCCACAAACTATAAAAACACAATGACCTTCTCACACTTTCACTTATGCTTTCTTTCTTAGCAGACACACACGTATGAAGGGACCTTTACAAACACGGAATAATAATAATATAACTATATGTAGGTACATATATGTACATTTTATAAAAGGAAATATCGGAGAACAGTAGCATAGGTATTCATGACGGGGGCTACACGATATACTCAACATCTCTGATAGACTTTCTCATTGTTTCTTCATCTTTCTTTTTTTTCTACGCTCTTCCTCTTTTCTTTTCTCCATGGTTGCATCCTTATAAAAATTACACAGTCAAATTGTTTATTTACTTAAGTTAGTTGACTAGAGGAAGGAGTACCCTGTAGAAAAAAAAGAAAGACCCTGATGATGCCATACCCATGTTGTTGCTCCCAGATTAATCTTTCAGATACAGGAAAGCTTCTTCAGATGAATTCTGGTCGTCTTATAATTTTTCTTCTCTGAACGTGTGTTTTTTACCGGAAAATTTGATATACACCCAAAATTCGCCTTCTTTGCATACCATATATGTCAAAGTAAGTTGAAAAAGGATAAGATCCTATTTTTCTTTTCATACTTGTGCAACGTTTTGCTTTTATATGGAAAGCTTAAGGAAGTACAGTAAGATCTACGTGGAGGAAACGGAGAAGCAAACAAAGTTCTACTTGAGTTCACTTTCCGCGTATCGGTCATTTTATGTTCAACAAAGCCTTTCTAGCATACGGTTTGGTTCCGAATAAAAGCTCTTTGCTAAAGAATATTCAGAGAAATAGGAGCGCTAGTTCGTACTTGAAAAATAAAGTATGGATCAGTAATTCCAGTAATTAAACAAGGAAGAATTGGTTTTAAATATAGCAAAATGAATCTTAAGAAACAAGACTAAGACTAGTTGCAACTCCTCGTTTGCAAAATATTATGGTGCATACAAAGTTTAGAGCTTCGTACAATAGATTTATTTCATTTTGCCCGAAAAAGTCCACGAATTGTTGACAAACATGAATCCAAACGTTCATTGAATAAAAACACGAAATAACGAATTCATGTTAACATAGTCGCACAATAGTTGGTTTATAAATTAATTCATTTAAATTGCCAATTTATGGTAGTGTGTATTAAAAAGTGTTTTATCAATTCAAAGGAAGCCAGCTTATTTGTGTATGTAAGAGCCGCTTTAGCTAAAACGTGACAATAAGTTGAGCTAGTCATACTCGAGACATAGGGAAAACCACTCAATAGAATAGCCTATCAATTTGAGTGTGTCAGATTTCTATAGCAAGCAAATGGCCAAATTAATTAACTTTTTATGTTTACTTTAACTGTGAACTTTCCTGTTGGTATTTTTCTGTAGCGTTAAAGTTGAACTCGTTAACTTACTAAACAAAAAGTATACACCGTGACCCAAAAGTCAACATTTAAAAAAAATAAGAATGGGTGAAATAACAGGTTTATTTGGTATGTTTATTCAAAGAAAAATAATTAATGTAACGGAAGTTTGCTCTAAAATATTAGGGATTTGCATATTGCTTACGTACATCCATTAATTTAGATTATTAAGGCTTTACACATGCTCTAGTATCGTTACTAAGTGACCATAGTTGAACAACAGAGTAGTTCGTACATACATATAGGTGAGGTATATAATGTATTAATGAGATGTGGTGTTCTCGTGGAAATTCGGGAATGAATCAGGGATAATGAACATGGAAAAGCCCATAATATACGTCTGAATGGTGTGCTAAGATAGCCGGGTAGGTATGTTGGACATGTTTGAAGAAGGTAGAAGAAGGAAGCGGATAAATGTTGACCGAGTTGTAAATCAAAACTGTGAAATGTTGGCTACAAAATGAGCAGTTTGAAGTAGCTGAGTACAAGTAATCCAGACTCGGCATTTAATGAGATGAGTAGAAGAAGAATCGGTCGGGAGAAAGTTACCTCGTACATTTTACAGCCTCTGAATAAATGCTTCAACTCCAGCAGTTCTTTCATTGCTCCTTCCTGAGGCATACGGAGGACGTTGAAGACTGTGACTTATCCCAAGTAGTAAAGAGAATTTCATGAAGGCAGAAGCTGTTTCATTCTTCCCTCTTTCCCTCCCAACCTGCTACCCTCTATATCCAACTATACAGTCCGCCAGCCATCCATCCATCTATCCCTCGTCTTCCACTCCGTCTCTACACTTTTCTTCTTCCGAGATGTTCTTTACTCAAAACTTTTTGCCATGTCGCATTGCGTCTGTTCTCCAATTTCTAGCCAAGGATTTTGGCTCTTCCAAAACCATCCATTCAACCATTCTACCAGCCAGCGTGTATCTCGCCAACCCAAAATCTCTCCCTATATACCTATAGACAAACTCATATAGCGCACATGCTAAATCTCTCTCCCAGCTCGTCTCTTGGCCATTTTACTCACCAATCCTCTCATAGCACAGAAGGCAAGTCATTGAAAGTTTTCAAACAGTGGAAGCAGAAGCAATGGGAGAAGAAAGACGGAACTGTACACACATTGCAGACTCCGTATGAACTACAGCGCTTTCACTTTCCCTACTACTCTCCACTCTCCCATCCCATCCTCACCTATCGAGCTCCAGCCCGTCTCTCCCATGCTTGTCTGTCTCGAGAGCCTCTCTCACGAATAAGTTAGACAAACACTACTTTCATTACTCAACAAGCAGCTAGTCCTGAGTCATTCTTTCCTCGTTCACCCCACCCACCTTCCTTCCCCACATTCCCTACACTAACAATCTCCTTAATCTTTACTTGGCTTATCCTTAATTTCACATATCACTTACCTCCAGTGTGGCCTACGCTAAATAACACCCACCTTCTTAACCTCATGCGATTTCCATATCTCCTTTAACTCCTCTAATTCAATTCTCACACTCAACCAACTTCCTATGTCGATATCCCATCTCATCTTGATTGCTAGGTATAGACCTAGTCCAGAAGATGTTTTATGTCTTCATTTAATCCATTCCAAAAATACCTGACAGAGCTAAACATCGGTAGATAAATTAGTTTCTAATGGGAAGGGTTTTTGTTGCCAGTAAAACAATTTATTTCTTGCAGTTAAAAGAAAGTCAGAATTTTTTCCCGGAACAATCAAACTTTTTCCATCTGTTAATGAGTTGCAATGAAAGTAAGCTTTTTTCAGCATTTTGCTTTAACCAAGTGAGTAAGTCTTTTTAACTTCCAAAAGCATCTGTTTCACTGACAATATAAGCTTTTCCAGTATTTAACGCATAACTAGGCTCTTGAAAATCTCATCTGTAACTAATTCGTTGTTCCATGTTTATTCACTTATTGCTTAATGCATTTTTTCGTCGTTATAGTCATTCAATTTGCATTAAAAGGATGTATTTACGATAGCTCGTGAACAAAGTGGCAAGTAAAATATCCCGCAATATATTACGTAGACAGTTTACTTACATATAATGCTGATTGAACAAAATTATTTTGAAAATAATTTTTATATCATATTTGGAATTTATGTAATGCTTTGTTTCTAAGGATGAGCATTATCAGTTTCCATGAAAGTATAAGATTTGATTAGACAATGCATCAATTTAGTCGCTTCTACATGATGACTACTTAGGACTTGAAATACTTGAGCAGGAATGAATTGCCTTCAGTGCTGTTAGAGCTATTTAGGAGAAGGACAGTTATTCATAAGAATTTTGAGTAGATGCCAAGTAAAAGTCGCCACTTTCCCTGCATCACGTCATTTGGGGATAAAGTCAAGTACAAGTAAGGAAATGTATCATAGTCTGAAAACCATGAAGGAAAGTTAAACAAATATTACTGGGTTGAGCGATGACGATGCAATAGTCTCTTTATGCATTTCTGGGATTAGAATTAAAAAAAATATATTGCTGTTAAAGCGGAAGAGAAGCTTCTTTTTGTGTCACTTTTATGAACGGCAGTGTTCACGAGCTCATACAAAAAAAGAGGGGGAAAAAATACTTCAATAAAAAAGAAAGTGGATATTCTTCACCAAGCAGAAAGAAAGTCAAAGGCATTCAAAAAGGCTGCACTGTTTGTAATATTTGAGCCCTGAATGTAGTTACTTATCGTTAGATTACCTTAACACTTCCCATCCCTACAATAAATTCAATTCAAATGTAATCTCTGACAATCTTCAAATGGTAATCAAGTCAAGTCTCATGTCTCCAGCCCTTGAACTCAACGACGCTCCCAACCTCTTCTATCAACCGCCTACAACTTTATTTCCACTTTCTCCTATCTACTTCAAAATACCTTATATCTGACAACTTGTCACATTTCTAGATTCTCTATTAAGAGTGACGGCATTCATTCTTTCACTCTTATTCCAATCGACAGTCATATCCCAGCGTCCAAAGTCTCACTTTGACTTTTTCGTCTCGCCTATGAGGCAATCTATCGAAAGAGAGAGCATGTACGAATCTAAAACATTTGCATATATACACTTTTAAGTGGGCTTCAGTTTCAACAATTTAACCGAATGTTAGATTAAACCAGTTTAAATGACGGTAATGGGAGCTTTGCCGTAATATTAGCAAATTGAAAGTAGTTTAGATAAGGAACAATTAATTTACGTGAGTCACTTGATGCATAATATTTAGACAAAATGAGGATTTTTATCGTTTGGTATGCGAGTGTAGAGAAAGGATTCAATTAGTTGAACTGTGAATAAATATCATCACAAAACTCATTAAGATGGCAACTGGCTGCACGTGGTTTTCCAACAGGAGAAAGTAGACTTTTCTCCTTCAACTCGTTAAATATTTCATGGCGACAGGATTAATATTCAGGAGGTGGGAGCTTATTTTCCCTTTCTTCATGCTGACAGCATGATGAATACAGAATGTTATTTTTTGTTACTGAAGAGTCCGTTCACGTTGTGGGAGCAGCGGAGTGAATGCTCTATAACTCTTAGTTTAGGTGTATCGGCACTGCGTGGCAAATACTCGTTTTTTTCGCCGTTTTATTAAGAATTGAGTGGAAGAGGAAAGAGAATCGGAGAATATAATGTAGACGAGTTGCATTAACAATGAGCAATGTTTTAAATAGTTACTGCTTGCCTCCTCACTGGTTCTTTCTATCCCTATACGCTCTTTGAAAAGACTGAGTGGAAGCTGTAGGAAAACCATGCATCCTCTGCTCTACACTATGACTCGATACTTTTTTCTACTCCTTTCTCTTTTGGCGGACTCTTAAACGGACGGAGTTGCTGCTGATGCTGGGGATAGATTAGTCCGGACAAGAAATATGGATGGAGGATACATAGTCACGAAATCCCATAACTTCTTTCTCTTTACTTTTTCTTTGAGGTATCCGTCAGGATAGAGTTTTTACCCTCTTTTTCTTCCTTCCTGTATGCTCTTTGATTTCGTTAGGTGAGACTCGGAGATTTTCTTCTCTGCTTGTATCACTTACTCATTGAAAGTCAGGGAAAGTAGCGTGAGTAGCCAGATGCTTTCCTTTACGTATTTTCTCGTTAATTTTCTTCCCTTCCCCTTCCTTCTTCTTTTCTGTTGTTACTGTTAAAAAAATCAAAAACTCAACAAGATCATGTACACTCATCAACTACTTTCTACTTTCTCCACCTATAGCTTCTTCGTATCTTCGACTTAGATAACATGGAGTGCGATAGGCAAACTCCTTCCACAACTAATGTCTTTTATGACTTGCATTTAAAAATACTCAACGTAGAGTTAAGAGGAAGACTCAGCTGTACTATCTATAGTATAGATACGTCGTTCAACCTAATATAAGCTCCCACGACAAGATAGGGACATGGAGAGAAAGTTGGGAAAATTATAAGGGAAGGTGGAGTGAAAGCAAATAAAAACGTGCTGCTTTTACAGAAAACAATTCCATTTTTCCTTATACATCTTTACTTTCTTTCTCCGCCTCCATATACAAACAGTGGATTAAAAAGTGGGAAATCCGTACAGTGCTTTCTCTCTACTATTTTACCCGTCTAGGTCATAAATCTTACACCGTATTTTTTTCAATGATCCCATCCAATCCCTTTTCCCCTTCTCCTTGGCAAGCTACACTTTCCGTGCATCTCTTCAGTTCAGAAACGTTTAGCCTTTTTCCATTTCCAACTTTCACCATGTGAAACCATTGTAGCGCACAGAGTATGTGTACCTATCTACGGTTTCTGCTACTGAAAGCACGCATGTATTTCGTTTAGTTTGTAAAATAAGACACCTACAAAATATCACCAGTTAAGAAATATTTCCTTTGGTTGTTAACAAGGACACAATCTATCTTTATGGTTTTTAGTTCCTAGTCAAAAGACATTTATGATACAATCATCAACGATGTCATTCGACAATGCGTGGGAAAGTCAAACTGATAGTGGCACTATATATACTATAGTGTACATATAAATATAAGAAATGTCCTTATACAAGTTTATATATGTAGAGAAGTGGGTTGTAATTCAAACCCTTTACTTGAATCAGCCCTACTGCTTCTTTTTCTCAGTACACAGAAATACATTGGACTTGTTCCTCAGAAATTACATAATGCAATGACGGAGATATAAAAGAGGTTCAAGTCAAATCGTGTCCACTCTTCTGTCACGTAATTTATTGCATTCGTTCCGTCAACTTGTTTACTCGAGTTCCCTCACCATGTTAACGATTCAATTAGTCCTCGGCCTTAGTTGTACCAGTCAAGTTTCACCCTCTCTCAACTCCTTAGGCTCATGCAATGTTTACAAATATGTTTTTGGTCCATGTAGTCAACTCATAGTTAAAATTAATACTGTAATAATTCGTTTATGACTACAACATTTAATTTGTTAGAGTACACACACCCTCGCAATCCAATCTATATTTACTCAGCATTACTCCTAGAAATACATTTTGGAGGAACGTTTCAGCTCATAAAGCAAACAAACGAATTTGTACTCAAAATCCAAAAATCAATGATGAATATAATGTGGGCATTATACTAATAATTATATTATTGACAATGATGACAATTTGATGTTGTAGGATGAAAAGAATCAAATTCTTATAACCAATACGTGGCTAAATTTGGTAAGTAATTTCCGCTCTGAAATTTGAGCTTTTGAGAAAGAAGTGGTGAAATCTTACCCTCTGTACCTAAACTTGTACCTTACCTCTCAGAATACCCTCTCAACCCCCCCAAAAATTAATAATAATTACCATAGTCAGTTTGTCCAACAGTAGTTTTAAAAATTGCCTCTAGATTTCACACTGCCACTCGCTCTTCCCCTATACACTTAAGTACGCAATGCGGTTTCATATTTTATCTTTTTCAAAGTTTTACAAGCCATTTTCCTTTCGTTGCTGAGCTCTCCTTGAGCCAGTGACAATCTTTGTTCAAAATTCAAGTCCGTTCGTCCGCTATCTCGTGAACTGTGAACGCAGTGTGTTCTTTCCCCACATACACATTAATCTCTCTCTCTCTCTATTTTTCTGTACATCTTTCTCTCTCTCTGTCTATTTCCGTTCCGTTACTTTTCCGTTTTTCTAGCCGATTCAATGTTCCTATCTGAATGTGATTTGTCAATGTTTTAACGTATACTGATACATGATACGCGCCTTATATTTCAAACTGTTGTTTTTTAAAACCATTTCCCCCCTCCCTCAATGTGCCCTGTCAAAGGAACTATTTTTTTGGCCAAAATATTCCTTGTAAGTCCCATACATATAGTTATTCATAGGATCTCCCCACACCTGTCCCCAGAAACCTCCATAATTAATTGCCACTAGACCAAACCTACACTCCACCACCCACTCACTGAAACCAACCTACATATGTATTTCGTTGCTACTGCCTCTCTCTCTCTCTCTAATTATATATCTATATAAAAATAATAATCAACTCATGCCACTGTATCGAAATGGTCAGAATCTGTTTCTGTGGATTGACTCAAGTCGCTCCTCTTCTCTCTATTTCTTTCTCTTCTATCTATCTCATTGTTATGTATCTTTCATTGTCGTACTGTAGTTATTTTTACACCCTTTCTTGGCTTTCCATATAGACGTATGAAATTTAATGTTACTCTCATGATCATTACGTTTTTACGGTTAAATATATAACTTGTGCCCGTTCTCTATTCTATATATATATATATTGTTATACTATATAATTGTTCTTTGTATACTCGTTCCAAATCATAAGTCTCTTATCTAGTTACTATTGGTATATCCATGAAGCATCCAACAAGACAGAGATGTTTTATATAATCTGACCTCTACTTATATACCCTTTATACAATACAATATAATATTTCTATTTAATTATACAAATGTTTTTGTGTCGGTACATATTTATATTTTTAGACAATTTTCCTTTTGAATCTCTCATCTCCTCATCCATTCACAAGGGGCGTCAAAGTTTTTGTTTTCATTCATTTGGAATTTCGAAGCTACACTCTATTCCTTTTGTGTTTCTCATTCTTACAATAATAATTGTTACTTTGCAGTCTGTCATACTCACTCATTACTCTATGAAAGAAAGAAATTTAGCTATAAATTACATAGTAGAAGAATTGAGAAGTGTTGCATTATAGGACATTCCCCTGTTTGCCGTGCTGTTAAACGTTTGTTTTTCTTTTTTGTGGTTATATTTATATATACAAATTCACTTGGCTTCTGACTCAATAATTACGCAAGCACTATATGTAAGTACCTACATAGATACACGCATCGTACATGGTTAATCTAAAGACTACACCTACAAGAAAACTGGTTTTCAGCACTTCACCCTTTATGCCCAGTTTTCCTCCTCGACAGAAGTACACTCTTAAATATGCTCAGCTTCATGTAGTAACAGCAGTCAACTATGTCACGTAATCGTACATGTGAGTGTACAATTAGATAAGCCAAAGCATGCCATTTTCAGGATTTATTAGAGGCATCCTTCAAACACACACACCAACACGTATGTAGGCCTTTCTTAGTTGATTGTAGACTCGCAGCAACAGTTATTTCAGCATACTGACAGTACAATACAATTTTAGGTACAATACTACTCTAATTACCTACGTAACATAGAACTTCTTATAAGTGGCGGGTCTCCACTAAACGATGGTTTAATAATTAATAATAGGTGAAAATACATTTTTTTTAAACAGACGACCCGCCGTAAATTGGAAGTAAGGAATTTACTAAATTGAGTTTGGCAGTTCATTTAATAATGGTGGATTGGGAGTTTTACAAAACTGGACCTAGAATTAAGTGGTAGACTGTGTTGTAGCCCACGCATTTAGATCACATGCACAATATAACCACGTAGCTAGCTGATGCTGGTAATAATCGTTAAAGAAAGAGACGGGAAACTTGAACAAATATGATTTTGACTGAGTTTATGACTTCATGTGAGATTTATACTTGTCAACCACTTCCAGCCATTAATCCATGATGTTCTGCCACTACGTACCCCAATTAATCGATACAAAAAGGCTACACCCATGAGTGTACCTAGCTAATTAGAGTTGACGACATTGACAATGGAAATGGGCTAGAGACGAACAACCAATAAAAGAAACATGACCAAAATTATGGCCGTTCCTTCTAGATCGATGTGTATGCCTCTCGCCTTTGGTATGGTCCTTTGACAGTTCCTGTTTGCGAATGTTCAGTGTTGTTGTGGTGCAGCGAAAGTCGCTCTGTTCCCCTATAGTAACATACAACCTACAAACTACATTAGCTTTTAATATCTCCAATACTTTACAAATTACGATATTCAGAAAAAACCCTGACGCCATCAGCAAATATACTCGTTAGCCTAGCACCTGATTATTTAAAGTTGCCATTATTCATGCCTTGACTCAACCAAATGGAGTCAAAAATATATACGTGGAAAAAGTATATATCTATATATATATTCATATCATATCAAAATGGGCTAGTTCTCCGTCATTGGACGCTACACACTTTTTTGTGTTTTTTATTCCGACAATGTTTGTTGTAAATGAACGCGTTGACTCAGTTACGGATAATTTGTTTTTTAAAAAAAAATGACTATTATAATATTTACGAACAAAATGCATTTTACATATTTTTACAGCCAAAATGATTGTGTCGTCGTTCGTTCGTATGTTTGAATGTGTATGCTTGAGACGATAATTTACAGAATTTGTTAGCGTACAATAGCATCTATATATATATAAATAGTGCCTATACTTTTAACAGCCCGTTATCAGTATAAAAAGTATATATCGACAACAATGACAATGACGGTTTGTGGCTTTTTTGTGGTTATCCTCTATATGTGTCATTATATCTGCCAGTCTGTCTTTGCTATAGCCTATATCCTAAACATTATACCAAAAAAATATCCATTTTTTTTATAACTTCACCCTCATAATTACAAGCCAGTGCATACTAAATATGATGTATGAACCCTTCAAACCTAATTTTATTACCAAAAAAAATTCTTAAGCCTCAGTAAATGCCTTTCAAATTGCTAGATCAATTAGACACCAAATCACCAGACTCTATTATGCAATACGCAATTTATCTGCCCTGCCGTTGCAAAAACTAAAATTTAACCTTTTCGTCGCCGCACACTTGCTTCTTGGGATGAAATCAAAATCATTCACGTAAAACATACAAAAATAAAACATTGGAGTTAAATCATACGTAGAAACAGTCTACTTGTTGTGCCTAAGACAAAAAATGTATTTTTTTTGAGTAACTGATTGTATTCACAAAACCTTTGAAGTGATACAAAACTTTTTTTTATCCGATTTTTCCCAGCAGAAGCAGTGCCCTCCTGACGAAAAGGTTAATACTACGCTCCTTTTATGTATAATGTCCGTACCTTGTTGCCTCCATAGTTCTCAATATGAATGGGTAGTGAATGTTTGTTAATGTTTTGTAAATTACTATAACTACAATAAGTATATAACCAAACAAATCTATTACCTGTCGCTACTAGGTATTAAAAGCATTTACCATAGCAATAAATTTCAATTTATGATACAAGGAAATGACATACAAAACGTTAAAAAAAAGGAAAATATTTTTGACCACTTTTAAACTTTTTTGTATGTACCTTAAATGGTTAAAGGACGAGAAGAATCAGCTACTTACCACGTCTACGTGGTTAAAGATGGTGAGTGCTTTCACCCTTCAATCAAACACTAAACTTACTCTCTATCTCTTATATACATACCTATTTTCTTTAACTAACACCTTACTATACCCCAACCAATCACCCCACTAATCAAAAGGGATGCCTTGCAGACTATCAAGAGTGTTTGTAAGGCTTCCCTGTCAATTTAAAGACTTTGCCCCCAGGGGCGCTGTCTGTACAGTCATCAGATAAAAAAATATATACAACAATTCAATTTGATGCTGAAATCCTTCCAAAGTAATGTCCAACTCCTCAAAATGAGCAAAACCCTTGATTTAATTTTCTCAAGTGCACTTGTTTTTGTTGCAAATTTTCTAAATTTTTGCAGTAGAAGTAGCCTTTCTATTATACTTTAAACTAATTTTATACTACTGATCTTATACAATAATATTTTGATCTAACAAATTTCACTCTCTTCTTTCTATCTATCTCTATCTATCTCTATCACTCTTTTCTTATACTACGTAAACTAACCCAACATACAACTTGCAAATTTCATTTTTTTGACTCATTTTAATACTGTAACATATTTAAGTATATACCTATATAACTTACATATACAAAATGATGCTTCATAAATATTTTTGGAAGCTAAAAAAAAACTTTCTCCCTCTCTGTCCCAAATACAAGTACTACCTCTACCTCTCCCTTTCTCTCTATCTCACTATGATTTTTTTCCATACTCATTTGTATTCATGGACTGAAAGTATATCTTTACTTGCTGAATAGCAGATACTATCTATAGGTTTTCAATTTTGTCTAGTAATTATAATGTATAGTTCATAAATGCAATATGCACTCAGCATTCTATGGACGTGTCAATTTCTCAAAAAATCCTTGTTAGTATACAGCCAAGAAATATACTACCTTTGTTTTGTAGCAAAATAACTTTGTAAAGTCTAATATCAATGAAATTGCAGAAGCAAATACGGACTAAATGACTCTAAATAGGATCAATTGACGAAGGTGTATAATTTGAACAGAAATCCCAAGCATTAAATTTGATGGTAGGAATTAGTAGATCCCTCTTTCCCCGTTCAAAGTCAGTCCTATAGTCAACATAGTAAAGTCACAAAGGAGAGTGTGTGTAAGCTCCTATGTTGTTTGTATGATTACGATCACATTCGTTTAGTCAGTACGAAACGGACATGATTTTTTTTGTATTTTCATGATTCACTTCCTATACAAAATTCCCTTTCCTCTATTTCTGTAGTCAACTACCAATGTATCAACAACTATAATTATATATATATCTGTATACATACCTACCTACCTACATACATACATAGTTAATAATAATGAATGGTAATTATATTTGTAATTTGGTAGCGGTAGCGGACCGTATGTGTTTGAATTTGAAATTTTTGACTAACGTCTTATTAACTAACGCAACTCAAAGTAGGTAAATGTATTTTTAGGCATCATAATGGTATATATACTGAGAAAAGGAGTGGTAATATCGAGTTTGTAGTATAGTAAACTACATACTTAAATCATTGCTATATAGACTACTACTACTACTACTGGGCACAGTTTAAATAATGGACAAAAAAAAGATACATCTATTTTTTAGTATGGGAGCATGCTATACGTCGTACGTGCTATGTATACACATTGGATTTTGGTTGTTGTTGTGACAGAGTAAAGTAATTAATGTTGTATTATTTATGTAATTGCGAGACATCATAAAATTAATAACCATAGTACTAAAACACACATGGCCATTGTTGTGATGTGAATGTTGCATGATACAAAAAAATGGCTGCTTCAGTATATTTGAATCCATCACATTCTTCGAGTAAGTCCTTAAATTATGAGGAGAAAGACAATGGGAAAAGCTTACGTAGTATTTTCCCCCAGTCCTGCACACATACAACTTACCTATAAATATACATTACATAAAAAAGGTCCTTGCTGGAACAAGAGTTGACTGCCTGGCTTATATATTATATAGATATCTTGGTCCAAAGTTGGTATGAGTTTCTTTTCAAGAGTCAGGATGAGTCTGTAGTAGTGATAACTAGGCTTGTTTGTTTGGTGAAAACTTATTTGGAGACTTGAGATAACAAGAAGTTTAGAGCTTTCCCTAATCATGCATGCAATGCTTTTCAAGAATTTTCAAAGAGACTTTGACCTCCAAGAGGGAAAAAAAGCGTACACACACATACATGGATCCAGACACATTTACTTGAGCTTCTCATCTCCCATTTCTGCTTACAAGCTTTGCTTTGGTTGGTATAATATAGGGGCTTATATAGGTAATACGGAACCACAGTGCTATACTTTCTATGCTCGTATTTTCTCTGTAGTTTTTTTTCTTCCACTTTCTTGAGTTCCTTTCTACTTTCTCTTTCCTGTTTCTATATGTAAATTCCGGTTGGGGATTAGTAGAAAAGTTATGCGACTAGAATTACAGACGAGTGAAGAGCGTCTATTAGAGTTGATTACAGATGATATGTTGAGAAGTAGTGATATTGTTCATTTCTTATGACCCACCTCTCATCGTCGCCTGGTTGACTGCCTCACTGCTTCAGTGCCTGCCTGCCTGCCTTGCTACTCCTTCCTTCTAACTCGATAGGCCTCTTGCCTCTTTTCAAGAGGGAATCTTTCACACACACATACACACACACACACAAGGAAACTTTAATATTCTCCGAGACCGTAGCGACATAAGCAGCCAGTCTCTTGAACGTGCTGTACACACGAAAAAAAACTAGTCTAGTTTAATTCTATTCTTCCAACGACTCTCACTCCTTCGCGTTCCCTGGAACTATAAAATTATAATAGTACTACCTATGTAATGCTTTCCTAGGGAGGCACAAAACCGGCTCCTTGCATGCTTGTGAACATCTTTTTTCCGCAGTATTAACATTCAGACCATGTAACTTTCCCCCCATATCCCGCCAATCCTAATATGTACTCACAATCCTAAGACGACCTTCTTTCCTTTCAACCTTTCTCCTGCCGCTCCTTGCTTGTTCTTCCTCCATGCTCCTTCACCCTTCTTTCTCCATTCCTGCACTCACTCTCTCTCTCTCTCACATTTACTTTCACTAAAACCTTGAAGAATACAAAATTCACTTGGGACTGAAAGGGAATAAAATATGCTTTTGAAAGAGAAATTTCTTTCTACCTAATTTTTTTCAAATTACAAACGTAATTATATACATATTGGAATTGAATGCTGAATGTTTATTAGCTTACACATCCAGTGCTGGATGGGCTCTCAATATTATTACGAAATAAAGACAGATGGAGACCGTTATGCATGGCCCGTGTGTGAGATGCTAGTTGAGCTGTCGCTGTGCCCCCACTGCCTCCCCATCATCCTACACATATTTGTATAATTTTGAATTAGAATCTCGATTTTGACTTGAGCATTAAATCATATCTGCACTATGAAAAGAAATTTATTCATACGACCCAATCTATTTTATTTTGTCAGACACCCAGACATACCCACTCACCGTCATCCCTCATATTGTGCAGTATTGACATTTTATTTCCCTGGTCCTTTCTCTCTCCAAAGGTGCGATACAATTTACCATTTATATAACTCTACCTCAGACGGGTGGAGAGTCTATAGTCAATACATCTTATACATTTTCGCTCTCTGCTTTGTGTACATTGTGCCACTCAGTCAGCGCACTTGAGCCACGGCAGTTGGAGTAGTCCAACTTTGAACGGAGTAGAATGAGAATGAAATACTAACATTGACAGACGTTTTATACAGTCCGTATGACAGGGAGTAGAACCTACTGTAGTTTCACAATCAGATAAGTTACCATATAAATCTGACAACTTTGACACTTTTCATGGAAATCTTGAGTAAAATAAATTGCTCACATTTTATGCATTTTGCCTTGGTAGCACTTTTTGTATTAGATGTACAGGCTGTATATTACGTAGCTCTCAGGAACACCAACACACTTTTAGTCAATTCAAGAAGTCTCTCGCTTTCTCTCTCTCTCTCTGTCTCTCCCCCTCTCTTTTCTTGTAAATATCTCTAAGCCAATAGTTGTCAAACTGTTTCGAATCTGTTTGTCATTAGACTTTATCCATCTTAAACAACCTCTCCCATCGCATGCTTTCCCCAGCCTAACCACCTATTCATGTATAGACGAACATATATATACCCATATCCTTGGCAGATCGGGCCAATAAAATCCTATGGGGTTAATTATAATTTACTATACGTATGCCTTACTCATTCATGAATACAACCTACTTTCTCTTTCACTTTCTCCCGATCCAATCCCCTGTCCAATTATATATAATCATATGTATAAACGTATGCACCTAGCTATAAAAAGTCCTGTATTTTATTGCTTCAGTATTTGTACAAGTCAGTTTTTGGTTTCTTACTAGCTCCTTGTAGGAATGCTTTCTCCTTTATTGGTACTACTATGTAGATAATATGCAACCAATGCAACTAATAGCTTTAAAAGTATCTGCAAGAAAAAGCTGTAGTAATTACACGAGACGTGTAGCTTAAACATCCGCTCCAAGAATAATTCCTTGTTGTCCTTGAGTTCCAGTTTTCAATCAATTTTTAGTTTTTTTGTTACTTGTTCCTGCTCTCCGTGTGACTGACAAAGGATGTGACCGTAAGTTGTGGTGTTGTGTGTATGTGAGTTTTGTTTTAGTGTGGACCAAAATACCACGTATACAATAGAATTTTTATAATACACTTTACAGTAAGTTCAAGTGTGACTCTACAAGCATATTACTATACCATTATAATCAGTAGTGAAATACACCAAGCTTTGTCAAGAATGAGCCCTCTAGATTGTAAGCTATGGTTCCCATTTTCTGTATTACAATAGATGCATTGAAGCCCCTGAACAATGTACTATAACGTTTTGCTTGCTCTTAAAATTAATTATATTACCGTTGCGTATCCTTTATCCGTATGTGTGGATAAAATAACATGTTTTACAATCTATTATGCGGATGTGCTATTATAATACAGGCCGACTGTACGACACGAGACGAAATGACACGACACCAGACAGGACTCGACTGTTGGTTACCACCTGCACAGCTAACACTGCTAACTCTATACGTTTATACAGACATTATCGAATTGAGAATCCAGATTGAATTGAGCCAGACAGACACAAGATCTAAAGCCTATGTGATTGGTTTGATTTACTTTCTCTATCTCTCTATCCTTGTTTTTGCCCATACGACTATCCAGAGTTGAAACTCACATAACTAACTGCATGTGAATATAACTTTGGGAACAAGCAATATACATGTACCATGTATACATACTGAGATAGGTATAATTCGGAGAAGTCCATAAAACTTTGACACCCCTTTCTCTCTATACTTTTGTACTTTTGTATTTCGTACTTCATCTTTGTGTAAATTCAATCTTTTTCGTATTTTTTCATCTTCCATGACATCCACATGTTATTACTGCTGTTGCTTGTCGCCCAATGTAGTGCCATATATTTATATATAATACATATATATTTTGTGTATTGTGTCATACCTAGACAGATAGATGAAACCCTCCAAGATTTACTTTACTGATTTTCCTTTGCATGATGTGCATGTTAGCACGCATGTGACTGTGACCTTGTGTGGGCTCCATATTCCCATGTGAAATAATCTTCTTTGTTCAGGTTGTGAAAGTATTTAACAGCATGCCATTACTACTACTAGTAGCTACGGTAATATGTACTAGTCGATTTGATTTAGATACATAGACAGATTGCATTGCGACAATGTGCACTTCTCCCTTTTCCTTTTCGTTTCTCATCATTTATACATACATCAAACACAATAGACAGCCTCTCGAAAGAACTTAAGGAACCATGAAACCATGCTTAAATTTTAACAGTGCTCAACTTTATTTAATTGCCTATTTACTGCTTATGCAAACCATTGTGCTGATACATCTATATTTTCATATATATCTCTAGTACTTACTTCTGTTTTTTTTTGTGACAAAAAATTCCTTCTTCCAAATGGTATAGTGTTGGGTGTACAAAATGAGATGATGCCATTTCCTCTCTCGCTTCTTTGAGCTTTCTTTTATAGAGTCGGAAGCTTTTTGCTTTTGCTCCCTGCTGAACCATAACAATCGTAGTGATTGAGATAGTTACAGGGGTGTGTGTGGTGCACTAGGTGAGAAAAAGAGAAAGGATGGAGAGAAAGACAAATGGTTAAGCTGTAATGCGAAGAAAATTACTTGAGGGATTTCTAATGGATATGAATTATTTACTGCTGAAACATGAGCTAAAAGAATTGGATGGGGGCATCGAGTGGGACATATCTTCAAATGGCTTATTCATAAGTAATTAGGGAAGGTAAGAAAGTGACAGCTGAAAAGGGGGGAAAGTCGTTGACTGCTTCTTCTTCTTCATCGTGGAGGACCACTTGAGCTCTCTCGCGTCAGTGGGACGGACGTGTGGCGCCACGTTGTAAGAAAATGTGAAAAAACTTGAAGGGAAAGCATTCTTGGAGAGAGTTTCACTTTCCCTTGTGTGCATTTGATAAGGTTAGAGTGTGTGGTGCTTTGCCGAGAGAGAGAAGAAGGAAAAAAAGACGAACTGCCACATGAGCGTACTAATAGGAAGAGATCTTGTAACTGTTGGAAATGAAATTACCGAGCGATACTCCTCGCTCACAAATTTTTCTCTCTCCATATCTTTCTCTCCATACTCTGTAGCTCTCTCTCTCTCTGCACCAGCAATTGCAACAACACACACACCACACACACACATTGCTCAGCTTCCAACTGCTTGCAAACCCTGCCGTACTTCCTAAAAATTCAGCCCTTTTTCCTCTAAAAAAGTGGAGTTAAAACTGTTCAAGAGTACTTTATTTTGAGTCTGTGCATTGGACAGAATCGAAGTTTGCTGGATGCAGGCTGAGAAATCATTGGAAGAGAAACTCTCCTTGGCAGACACAGCAAGCGCTGTTCTAACTTGACTTTGAGTGTCATCTACAAGATTTTCCTTTCACTTGTAGACTGGATTCCAACTTTGCACAGAACTCTCTACTACTTTCCCCGTAGCTCGTAGTTGTGCCTTTCTATCCTAGATTTCACCCCTGACTACATCAATAAATATAAAGCTACAATTCTTTCTACATGAATAAAATATACATGCATACATTTTTTTGAAACGGTCTCAAAAAGTAATTTGTTAATTGAAAATACTCTTGTTGTTAATGAACTCAGGAATGGAATGACGTCAATCTAAGATGGAATTCCAGTGAGTTCGGTAATATTTCCGATCTCCGTATCCCACCACATCGAATTTGGAAGCCTGATGTTTTAATGTACAATAGGTGTGTGACTTCTTCATTTCTTTACTTTCACAACATTATGCATAATGAAAACCCAAGATTTTTTTTATTGAAAAAAAAACAAATATTTAATTATGTTCTGTATTTTCTCTTCATCATTGTTTTTTGTTCCTTTGGTGTATGTATAATCAAACCAATTACTCCGCAATCCTTCCTCCGCTAGCTGTAACTATCCATCGGTGTGTTTGTGTCTAAGTAAACAAAAAAAAGGAGAAAATACGGTACAGAAGCCGATCACCTGACTAAGCTCAAAGCTTCTCAACGTCGCCCATCTCATAAATCCTCACAAAGTCTCAAAAAGCTATCATGGGAGCTGACCCGTGACTGTGGTAATTTTTTGAAATTTTCTGGGTTTCTATGGAATGAGAGGCTTTGAGAAGCTTTGGGACTAGTGGGGTGTAAAGACGGCTGTATTTGGAAAAAAAAGAGTTGGGAAAAAAGGAATAACCGAGCGAGTCATTGATAATTTGATAAATGGGTAATGATTTAAACAGTGCCGATGAAGGGTTTGATGGAACTTATCCTACGAATGTTGTCGTCAGAAGTAATGGCAGTTGCAATTACATCCCTCCAGGAATTTTTAAGAGCACGTGTAAGATTGACATTACGTGGTTCCCATTTGATGAGCAAAAATGTGAAATGAAATTCGGTAGTTGGACGTACGATGGATTTCAGGTAATATACAAAATGCATTCCAACTTTGATATTGTACGCGTGCTGAGTTCATGTCACAGAGAGTCACTATTTGTTCAAATGAAACAACGAAATGTCACTTTTGTTCTTTCTTTTAATGGAATGGGAAGTGAAGCTACATGATGACGATAACGTATTCGTCCGTAGTTAGATGAACCCTCATATTACCAAAAACAAATAATAATATGTACTATTGAACTATGGCTTTCCAGCTGGATTTACAATTACTCTCAGAAGATGGTGGCGACATTAGCAGCTTTATAAAGAATGGCGAGTGGGAACTTAAAGGTATGATGAGAAACAATAAAAGTCTAGCGAATAAGTCATATCATATTACCATAAGGGTTCTCATGGACTTAATCTCTAACTTAAACTATAATAATGTTAATATGCAAGAATCTTGTGTATGTACATGAGCCACTTTCTCCATGTAATCGTACATATAGTTTGGCTGGGTCTACACAGATAAACTTGATAATAATTTCCCAAGGGTTGGCATTAATTTTCATTTCATTTTCTAATGATGGGTGATGGGCATTTCATTTTAATTTCCACTACTACTACTTTATAGATTCTCTTAATGTAAATTAAATAATAATACTAATCATTTCATGGACTGGATACACGAGTAGTAGTAGTACGTAGTAAGACTCTCCAAAGAAGAAGAAGAAAAAAAATGTATGAAAAAAAGGAGAGTTACTTTAGAGTAGGAAATGGCGGAAAGTACGATATTGTACGAGTGAGGATGATGAGCTTTGGCGGATGTTCTTCGAACTGTTTGGAGTGGGTGTAAGTATGCGCTCGTGTGACCAAGACGAAGCGTGTACGGCCCACATTCACAATTGGACTGATTCTCTTGGTTATAAGGATCGAACTCTTTATAGAAAACAGACAGACATGTACATGTACAGACACTCTCTCCTCACTCTCGCTTTCTCTCTCTCTCTCTCTCACTTTCTCTCTGTTTCTTCCCCCATCCAGAATCCTTGCTCTTTGTCGAAATACCATGCAAAAATGCGAATTTCCCCATTCGAGTCAGTCGGATCGATTTTCTCACTGGAATTGAACCAGTTCATTGTAACAAGTCAAAGGGGTGTTCCACCATTGCGACTACTGCACTCCTCCCGAATTCCCATTCCCAGTCCCTTCTCACTAACTACTTTTACTCACCAGAACTCTACACACCGTACCGTACCGTAGCCTCCTCTATAGCTCCCCATCTATTCCTCCTATATAGTCCTATACCGGCTACAGCTATTTCCAAGTATGAGCCAACTACCCCACAGCATCCAGCCACTCATGAACCAACTCATCTCCTTCCTCCTGCTCTCTCTCTCTCCTTAACACAACACACAAGTCACTCATGTACACAACACATATAAATATGCATACACGCACAGCACTACAGACTCCACCTGAGCTACAGACTCCACATCCCCCAAACCTCTGTACATACTTTCTCTATTGTTTCTCCAGTTACAACTCGTTTTTTTTCTACTTTCTCCAAAATCATTCGTACATCAACATTATTTCAGAGTATGATTAAAACTAATGTAATTTTACTTTTTGAACTCTCCAACACATGCATCTTCCTTGTACTACACACAAACTGACTCGAACTGAACGACGGGCCTTGAGAAACTTTCTCCGGATGACGAAGAGCTACCTACTACTTACTACACACTACAAGAGAGTTTCATGCACCGCCTTTAATTGTACAGAGGGGATCAATCTTTTCATAATATGAGACCAAATCTATATTGGTTTTTAAAGGAGCAGTTTAACAGAGAATGAACTGTTCCCTCCTATCAGTATAAATGAATGATCATGTACAGAGATATTTTTGAATTTTCAAATTTTTCACATTCAGACTGCACATGGATTTTTTTAAACAAAATGCATGTTTATTTTATTTTTGGTTTTTCCCTGGTGAATTGTTTTTTACCAAATCAACATCTATCTATGGGGAAAATGAATTTTGTGCTAATCAGTTCTGAATTAATTAGTGGAATGCAACCCAATTTTTTGTGTCCCAATGCCGATACAAATTATGTACAAAGACAATATCGTGGCACACATTTGTAGAATTTTTTGATTTTGCTGTAAATATGTGCAAAAAAACAATTTACAATCCGTCATACCCTTTTAGTATTCCCTAATCAATTTAACTATTTGTACGCCGAGTCTGTGTACTAGAATTTGAGTACAAATGTTGACACCGTCCCTTATAACTTTGGAATATTTGCATCACGTGCAAGAAAGAAACGAAATGATTTTTTTGCATTTTTGGAAGACATTTTTGGGTTTTTGTTTTGTTTCTATTTTTGTAGGCGTTCCGGGAAAACGAAATGCAATCTATTACGCGTGCTGTCCAGAACCTTATGTGGATATAACATTTGTGATTAACATACAAAGGCGTACGCTATACTATTTCTTCAATTTAATCGTTCCTTGCGTCTTAATCGCCTCAATGGCCGTGCTTGGGTTTACACTGCCTCCAGATTCAGGAGAAAAATTATCTTTAGGTAATTATCTATTCGACCATTTTTACATGTTCCGTCGCTTCTCCTACATACATACAACATTTCATCTATATCCATGTAGATATATATAGACTACTGATATACTCAATAGCGTCTACTGTCTAACGATTTGTATTTGACTAGTCTCAACTTTTTTGTTTTTGATCATAGCAAGACAAAACAACTAACGATTATCGATTATGTCTATACCAAAGTATTTATATATTTATACACCATGTTTGTACATAATTATACACACATATGCAGTCAAGACTAAGAAATCCCCCCCAAAAAGCTTTTACCCCCAACTACACACAATTACTTTACGATCCCCTTACTTTACTTTATACAGTATCTGTACGATTACAACATCCATGTATTCATAAAATTGATAAAAACAAAATCTCCGTTTTGAGTCTATACATCGTTTTGTGTGAATGAACCCAATTTTTGCGCTACAACAAATTATTTTTGAAGATTTACAAATTTTGCTTTTGCTTCTTCAATCACATCAATTTTTATTTTGATGGGCG
Source organism: Dicyrtoma fusca (assembly GCA_034695205.1). NCBI lineage: Eukaryota > Metazoa > Arthropoda > Collembola > Symphypleona > Dicyrtomidae > Dicyrtoma > Dicyrtoma fusca. The sequence goes on from JAQFZC010000012.1 coordinate 82,241, forward strand.
ACTGATTTTTGAATGATCGTGATGAAATGGTGATAGTAATTTACATTTAGTATACTAGTTAAGCTTAAATTTTTGTCTAAATTTGAGAAACACGTGTGATTTTGTGTAGGATGATGTAAAACTATTCGTCTTTCCGTATGTCACAAGGCTGGTAGACAATTACGTGAAGATATATGTCTCAAGATATAAAAGTAGAGATAAGAAATATACTGTCTAGTCGTAAAGATAGAGGAAGATAGCTCAGCAATTTGATAAGCCTCAAGTAGTGCTTCCATTGACACTGAGAGTGAAAGTAGAGTGAAAGCAAGTCGACAGAGTTGCACTAGTCACCAGAAGAGGTAGTAAGTAGCCTTGTAGAGGAGGACTGAGCTTGAAAGAGAATCAATACAGTTGCAGTTCCACTCACTGGAGTGGCAAAGTAAACGTACCAACGATCTCCTTCCCTAAAGTCTAGACAATGTAGTCAAGCTCAGGCTCCCTGTACACAATACAGAGCTCAAGCTCCTTGACTTCCGTCCGCAGCAATTCTTGGTGTGACCTCTATAATATGGTACAACTTTCAAAAATTTTGGATGCAAGAGCAAGAACAGCAGTTGTGTAGCTGTGTATCAATATACATAGTGTAATGTTTTTCATACACTTTTAAAAAATCAACATCAATGACCTAAAAAGTACCTCAATTTTGAAATAACGGAGTGTAAAAATGAACTAAGCCCTGTACCTCCTAAACGGATATAGTTGGCGTGAGTAGAGAGTACTTTTGTAATGAATTTTTGCTTCGACTATGGAAAGACATTGATGAAAGGGGATAGAACTAATAAATCAGGGTTAGAAGGGAAAGTAATTTCTTGTCGTAAACATGAAATATGATGAGAATATGGGAGGCATCAGTGTTGCTGTTATCACAATTTCCTAGCAACTCTTTTACTCTGTTGCCCTTTTGCTCGAGGAGGAGGAGGAGGATAGGATTTTGAAGCAAAATTTCATGTTGATCGAGTCAGCGGTCATTGTATCACCCAACTAAAAGGCTATGCAGTATACATACCTAGGCACATATTACCTACCTACGTCACTTTAATAGGAAAATTGCGGGTTCTTGTTCTTGCTCCCTTCCACGCCTATCCCTTCAGTCTTGAAATAAGAAAGAATGATGTAAGATTTGGGAAAGTAGAATGAATGGATGGATGGCTGATACGATCCCGCTGAACGCTCTCTCTCTCTCTCACTTTCTCTCTGAATGATACGAGCAATTGGCAGCAAGTAAAGGGAAATTTGTTACTTCAGCTGCACCTCCGCATCATCGATGGTCATAAGTCCCGTCCCTCGGCTCCATATAGTAACACTTGAGAGATCGTATCAAGTCATATCATCTAAATCATCTCATCCACCTTGTGCTACTCATCACTCTCCTCCCATTGCATTGGTAAACCGTGAAATGTGGCTGCTCTCATCCACCATATTTCAAACTTAGTTTTTTTACGTCACCCACGGAAACCGACTAGTGCCTATCAGTATCAGTATATAGGTATACCTAGGTATGTGTGACCCTATCCTTGTACTTCTCCAGCAATAGCTCTTCCTCTCAAGACAATCTAGCGCTCCACGTTTAACACCCGTTAGTTGCATAGAGCATTGCATTGGTTTGGTTTGGTCTGGTTTAGTTTGGTTTGGTGTGGCCTGTCAGACACTTTTCTACTTACTTTTGCTCGTGCCTAAATCACATGAAATTTCCTATGCAGATAACTCAAGGAAATGACTGTGTTCCAACTAAGCGTGACTTCCTATCATCATCCTTGCGCTCCGTCCTCTCGTTTTACTCTCTCACACGTATGCAGAATGAAAGGGGGGAAAAACCCACTGATTTAGTTTCTCTCATAAACGTGAATTCCTATTCTCACGTACTACATGCCACAAAAATATGAGCGTGACCCTAACGAGGAAGCCATCATTATGTGTTTACACTCCTGCATCTCCCACCAAAAATTAATCCAGCCAAGCCCAAACCAAAGCAAACCAAAAGGGAAAGCAAAAGCAAAGCATAGCTGTACCTAAACACAATTCCAACTTCCAATTGTGGTGTGGTGTTCCTGGTATAGTGACATATAGCACGAGTAGCACACCTGATAACTTAACTAACTGTGAAATTGGTAGACACAATATATAGCCATCTCATTTGGGACAGATGCCTTTCATAAGTTTCTTATCCCAACCAATTTTGTCAGTGTGTCTAATGCATGACTTTCTCTGCACTCCTCACAGTACTCGAAAGAAGAAGAAAACACAAATTTCCGGTGAAAATAGAGATAGCATGTTAATTCATAGTTTCTAACACTAGACTATAAGAGCTGAAACAAATTTTTTTAAACAATAGTGTTAATTAAAGAACGAAAAAAGTAGGAAACAAAATCTCCAGATTATAGTTGGGGTTTATTTAAGAGTGCTTCTGAGACCTGATTTCGATTAAATTTCTTGCCCGAGCCAAAGGAAGCTAGTCTGGAGACTTAAGCTTCTTTTCAAAGTACATTATTGTATGTAATACAGCATTATGTTTTGTGCAGAGCAAATGTACATATATATGTATGTATATAGAAAATAGATACCTATGTCTTCAATGAGAAATGATTGTGTGATTTGAATCAATACTGACTATGTATTTGTATGTATATGGTGTAGGTGTGCCGGCATCTCGGAATGTGAGATATTACGCGTGTTGTAGTGAGCCATATATTGACGTGACGTTTGTTGTAACAATTCGTCGTCGAACATTGTTTTACATGGTCAATCTCATTATTCCGGGCATTATGGTGTCTTCCATGACTTTGCTAGGATTCACACTACCTCACGAGTGCGGAGAGAAATTAACACTTGGTATTAAGCGTACTACCTATGTACATAATAATATATATACTACTTTATACTCGATCTCCATAACCCCCCCCCCCCGTACCACCATTACCTTAACTGGAACTCCTACTATCTCCAAAACTAACCCAGAGAAATTGATACCATCCTCCTCTTCCTTTCCTCACCAAACACTGTGTCTTTTCTCCCTCAGTCCATCAAATTTGTCAAGGCTCCACTTCCAATTATCCGCCAAAAATAAAATAAAATGAAATGTACCATTCAACTGAAATTTTCTGATTATTTTGTTCTACGACAATGAAGGGAAAAATCAACGAATATACTTTCACAAGCTTCGTTATTTATAGAAATGACACTATTCCGAATATACGTGCTAATTTACCAAATTAAGTTTAAGGACGGAGATGAACTCGTATTCGAAAAAAAAAGGAATTAAAAATGCTCAACTATAAATCGTTGGCTCATGACAGTCCGTTGGTAATTGAGTGATTATGGGAATTTGGGAGCCGGAGATCTCTGCGGGTTGTTCCCATCATGGAACATAATAATCCACGTTTGATTTCCTCCAAGATCATTCCTACAGGATTTTTTCCTTGTTTGTCTTCCGTGTCTCCTTGCACGGGAGCATATTATTCGAGCCCAATCGAAAATTTCACTTTAGGTTCCGGACTCCGTCCCGTCCTGCTTCAGCATCTAGTAGTCTGAAGCCATAAGAGTGTCTCTCTCTCTCTCTCTCTCTGGCCGTAGAAAGGGTCGACATGCCTGCAGACAGAGAGCGAAGGTAGTACACACGTAGTACGGTGTACGGTGGTGGAGGATATAGGACGGCTACGGAGTCTCTGTATTTTAGCTACTGTGGTGGGTTGTGTGACTGAGCCAGGATGAGGCAGGCAGGGGGTTGAGAGTCTGAGAGTGAAGAGAGTAAGTGGAGGAGCAGGCAAAAGCAGAATGTAGAAATGTATGTGTGTTTATATGTTTCGGCTGCTCCAATTTTCTGCGACCACGGATCGATTTACTGTAGCTGCAATGTTGCTACGTCACACTTTTTGGCCCAACTTGAGTCTTTGACTCCTTTCTCGGAGGATGAGGATGAGAGAAAGCTAGAGTTTCGCGTTCGAGCCTTTCACTCTTGTTCAATTCCAGACCTTCAGCACGTCTTCTTTCTCTCTTTCTCTCTCTCTCTCTCTCTCTCTCGCTCTCTCGCTCTCTCGCTCTCTCTCTCTCTCTTCACTGCTCTTCTGGGCTGCCACTATAAAACGGTCAACTTGAACTTACCTCTCGATTATAGACATTCCTACTTTACTATCAACTATCAGAGTGGATTGTGGAATTCTGATGACTAATAACTACTTACTAGCCATCTTCCCCTCTTTCCCTATTCCTCCTATCTATCCACCTCCACAATTTAATACTATTTCCTTTATGACTCAGTAGCCAAATCAGGAGACCAAAGGCAATCCACTAAACACTGCCCTAGCTTCTTGTAGGTTACTTGAGTATACATATAGATACCTATAGCTATGCCTTCCAATGTAAGTACCTACTTTCCTAATTTCTATTCCATGCACAGCCTCGTCTCTCTTATACTTTCACTATTTTCTCAAACTTTTGTCCCATCAACTGTATATCATCTTATCCTCCTCATGGCTAGTGGTAATTCCTTTCCAAATATTTCCCCATGAAATACTTACCTTGAACAGGTACGCCGTGCCATGTTCTCATCCTTTTAGCAAATGAGGAAATCATGGGTCATCGTCATTGCTGATTATCTTGTATAACTTTACAAAGTTGTACGTCAATAGTGCGTGAATTAATTCTAACGACTAAGGCTAACAAACTACATATATGGTTCGCTCGGTTCAAGGTCCAGTCTTTCAGCTTTAACCACAATTGTTAATCTATTAACAATATTAACCGTTTCCACGCTAATCGCTGCTAAAAATGTGCAAAGAGTAGGAATAGAGTACGAAAATAACCAGTACTCTCTAACCTTACGCTGTATCAGTAAACAAGTAAACTGTAGGATTTGTATTTAGTTCCTACTTGTACTAGATACTGACTAAGATTTTAAAGATTTTGAGCTAAATACTATGCTGCTGCTCTAAGAAGGGAGTATACGTGGACTAAATGATGCTTTACGAAAGTGTGGAGTTAAGCGAATGAGCGAATGAATGAGTGTGTGAAATAGAATGCATGGGTCTGTTTGAAACTATTTTCTATGTAGGTACATACTTTTGGTTCTTGTACGTACGTCTGTCTGTCCGTGTGTGTGATGATGAATCAATTACAATGCCAATTACTGGCACGGAAAGATAATTTAGAAATAAATTGAAATTTTATTGGAATACATGGATCGACGACACCACACATCACCTACTTATATACCTTTATTATTTTTGATTGCATGCCACTGCCCCCACCCCCCCCTCCACCTACTTGTAGGAACTGAAAGAACAACAACAATAACATCTAATGACCTCACAACGTATTTAAACACTATTCGCCCAAGCAACTGGCCAACCAAAACAATTTTTTGCCAACCAAATTTTTTGAAAGCCCCCTCAACAACCCATTTTTCTACAAATGTCCAGTATATATGTACATACGTATACCTACTGCGACACGATACTTTTTTGTACTTTTTCTCGAACATTTTGGAACACAGAATGGTCGAATGATGGAGTTTTGTTTTTGGTAATCATTTTTTTGGAGTTCTAAATATATAAACCTGAATTTTTGACGGCCATGTAGATATGTAATGAAGGTGAAGGTTGTGTAACTAAACTACATGTAAACTATAGGAAACAGTACGGTACTGACGGTAAGAACAAAATGTACTATACTATAAAAGATACGTAACTACCCTAACTACCTACCTACCTACTTTACCTACATATTCTTACCCCAGCCCATATATATATATATATAGTAAGACCGGACTTTGTATCAGTATATCAGTTTTATTTTTGAGTAGATGCATGAACACAAATAATAATAATGATTTTTGATTTTTGTTTTTAAAAAAAGATATTTTTGATATTTTTGGAAAAGTTTTGTTTACAAAAAAAAAGTAAAAAAAACAAAAATGAATGTGAAAAGAAGAATTTCAATGTATTGACCTGGGTTAAAGGAATGAAAAGGTTGGTCTAATGGAACATGTTGAATTTTGACAGGTGTGACAATATTACTTAGTTTAACAGTGTTCTTAAACATGGTCGCGGAAACAATGCCAGCAACCTCAGATGCAGTGCCTTTGCTAGGTAATTTTTTGGGTTGTTTTTTGTATATTTTTTGTTTTGTCTCCTACACTAGAGTATTTATCATTATTATTATTATTATTACTGTTATTATGATTGTATTATTTTGAAATTATTCCCTTATTTATCACTAACACTATATAATTATCTATAGCATATAGCCACTAAATAGATAGAACTAAATTCATTATTACGCCTCGAAGTTTCGTTTGGTACTGACTTGTAATGTACATGTACAATATTATTATTATTATTATTATTATTACACCGTACTATTCATATACTAAATTATAAACGAATCATTCTTGGGGTACTCCAGTTATGATTATTGCTTTCAGTCCGTACTTACCTTTAATTATTATTATTATTATTATTATTAATTATTATTATTACTACTACTGTAACGTTTCTTGCTATCAGCTTCACATTAGAACGTGTATGGATTGATTGACTTAATGGTAGTCACTTAAATGCAGTTTGAACGAGTTGTTCCTTCAAGCCTCTCTCTCTCAAATGACATGTTCCTTAGGTACAAAGATAATGTTGAGATAAAAAAAAATTAAAGATAATCTGAGTCGTCTGGTATTTTGTCAGAATTCAAAGCGGTATGTCTTTCTTTGGACTGTTTGACAGACTTTCTATCTCTTCTCTGTCTCTCTTCTATCTCTCTATCTCTCTTTTCTTTATATAATTCTCTCTCGTCTTGATCTTTACTCTTGATTGCCATTCGTACTACCTCAAGTATAATTATTTACTATTGATTTTCTTTACAACCCTTTGATATATAAGTGAACGCAAAAATAAATACCTTGTACAGTTCTTACGTTTCAGTACATTTCTAGATTTCTATCTTTTAACTTTTTTTTTGTCTTTTACTTATACTCTCGATCTCTCTGTGAATGCGTTACGTTATAACTTAAATTTACTCTCAACTCTTTCAACGTACTCTTTTAGCCCTCGTTGGATTGTATAAATACAATCAATGCGTCTGTTTTTATAAAACTCTTGTTAAATTATTTCCTCTCCTCTAACTATTACTGTGGCAGAAAGGCTCATTTGCAACGTTGCTCTCTCTCCCTCTACTGCAATGCTTCTGCTGCTTCAAGCTATACGTTTATGGATTTCACATCTCATGTCGCACAGGCTGCTTCGGTGGTTTAAGGTTTTCGAAGCTACCATTTATTTTTACACGAAATATTTTACCCGTAATCTATCCATTTTTCAGGAGTACTACCAACATTTTTGTTTCTTTTGAATTTGGGGATAATTGTAGACATTTTCAAAAGATAAAAAGTGTAGTTGGAAATGCTAAGTTGATTACAATTTTATTTATGCTCCAACACACAACAGAGTGTCGGTGGGTTGACTGACTATAAAATGTCAAACCCGAACCCGAATCAACGTTTGTGGCAACGCTTTGAAGGGAAAAGGAAAAAAAAACATTTGCAGAAACTTGGAAAAAATAATATAATTTCATCTTTCAAAATTGAAAGCCTTTCATCTTTGCTATAAGACTGCTTGCATGATCTGCTATCCTCTGTGTGTTTAATTTGTGTGTATTACAACTAGGCTTCTATCTGAACCGTATACTAAATCTCAAACCAAAATACCAACGGATTCGGTTATTGTGTAGCAAGATGGGTGGCTAACTCTCTCCTCCAGACTAAGATCGTAAGATTCTCCGAACTGCTCCTGCACGTATGTATGCATAACTGCAGTGTAGTTGTATAGGTAAACTAATACAGCTGTGTAGTCTTTATGGTAGAAAAAAAAATGCCGTGACCGTTTTATACTGACAGCACAAAGCCATATGGATTCTTTAATAAAAAACAAAATCTAGAACTGAGCCGCTACGACGTTGCTGGGATGCTTTAGATAATTATTCAAAGGGGGAAATTGGATAGCCATTTCCACGAACATGGGAAAAGCGTAATTATACATCCATGGGTGAGCAAGGAAGGTCCTCCTCACGTGGTGTACGATACTGTGTGAGATAATTTAAAAATGGGAAAAACTAAACCGAGCCATGTGAGGGTTGTACTGAATGTATGTAGTTCTTGCAAATGGTTTTTTTGATCTTGACAATTTGCTTTTATTGAAATTGACGTTGAAGGTACATTTCAAATAAAATAGATTCGATCGATACGCTAACGTTATGTGAATAGTTTCTAGTGGATACTTAGTGAATAGAATTTAGTAATTTGAATTGAATGTGAAAGTCCCATAACGGATGGATAGACGGATAGAGTCGTTGGACGGGGGGCTCCAGTCATGGATGTACATGTGGAGGAAGAGTCTCGAGTACTTACCGACTTACCTCCCGTACCAACACTCCCGATAACCCCTCACCGCTATACCTATTAGTCCCTATAGATTGTATATCTATATGTATATGCCAGCATTCCCTGTGTATATATATATATATACACACACACACACATGTAGAGCAGAGGCTGGAATGGAAGTGTAGCGAGAGGAAACAGGATACGATGGGCTCACATTTGCATCAAAGACTTTCTGCGTAGTGCTACTTTGAATTTAATCTGTTCCCTCAAAAGTCCAACTAGAAGTCGGGTCGAGAGGAGTAGTAATCGTAATCCAATGAAAAGTATGTAGAATTTGTTTGTCTTCAAGAGAGAGAAATGGATCTTTCCTTGATCCTTCAACGGCGGGGTGGATGGATAAAAGTGATTTTCTGAAGGGGCGGAAGAGTGAGAGGCACCAGAAGACGGAGGAGAAGATGAAGAAGGAGGAGAAGAAGAAGAAGAGGAAGACGGAGCAACAACACAAACACATGCACACACACAAAAAAATGTTTTTATTTTCCATCTTCTCTCTTTTCTGTCTTAAGACACTAAAAACAAGAAGGGAAAAGTATAAAAATAAGAGAGAAGAAAAGAAGAAGGAAATCTGACTCATATCCAATTTCCAATATCTTTCCAACAAATAAATTTCCATTGAGAAGGAATCCAAGCCTATAAATCAGTTCAAGCGAATGGCTTTCCTATCAAGTCATGTTGATGTTTCAATACGTACTGTACATACCGACCCGGCCAGATCAACCAGAGAGAGCCAACTTAGAGAGCCAAAAGGTGGTGCCATGGATGCACGTAGGCGGCTAGAGTCCGGAGGTCCCAATGTACCCATGTAGGTACCTCTATCATTGTGGACCTGTTTGGATTTTCTCTCTCTCTCTCTCTCTCTCGCTTTCTCCTTCCATCCGTAGTACTTTCACCCTAAACCGAGTTCTAGTTCTACTGATAGTTCCAGGACAGAGAGCTAGAAAGCGATGGCTCTTTCACAGATAGCTTAGCTGAATGAGGAAAGAAAATGACGAGGATGGGTTGGTTGGGTTTGTTGGTTGGTGGGAAGATTCTATCCGACTATCTGTCCTATAGATATACTGTGTGGACTAGAGAAAACCGTTTATTCACTCATCTCTGTATCTATCTGTTCGACCATTTGTCTCTCTCACGCATCTTCCCTTCCAACCCAAAAGCTCCTCCGTCCTTTCCAACTATTTAAATACTAATTACTCCACCAATACCCAATGCCCGACACCCCCCTCCATAATAATATACTACCCAAATATATATTCGTGTGCCTTCTTAATTCTCTCGGATAAGTACGAAATATGTATTGAAAGTTCTAAATATGTACTTTGTTTCGTTTTTTGTTTCGTTCGTCTTGTTGTGTGTCCTTATGTTCACTTTGACCCTGGACAACAATCACATCAACAATTAAAATCAACACTCAACAACAACTACTACTACAACTACTACTTGATGTATTTCTTCTGCAACAATCAATGATTCCATAATAACAACTACAACAACAACACCACCATTCAAACTACAATGATTTTAAAAAAAAAGGCGTGACGATTTTACTTTCTTTGACAGTTTTTCACAATCTCGTGGCCGAAACACTTCCACAAGTTTCGGACGCATTGCCTATTCTAGGTACTTACTATACAAGTTTACACGATGACGTCTACGTCATTTATTTTATAGCCGTAATTGATTAGTAAGCTCGAGGCATTTAACGTAATTAATTCCCTGTCTCTGCAGTATACTCATTCATGTATTACCTCGTATACCCACAAATGTTGACAGCTATCTTGTACCTAATGTATGTAATATGTCTCGCCAAGTTCTCAAACTCTACTTTCCGGAGCAAAAGCAAACTATTTAGAGGCATTTTTTAAATATCAGTACAGCAAGAGATAACAGATTTTTTAAATATGTGATTTAAGAAAATAATCTAGATCAAAATTTTTGCAAAGTATTGTGAATTAAAATTCCCTTTTTAAACGAGTATCCACTTGCACAACTTAACGGCTTTAACATACTCGTTTGACTATACATGTAGCTCGAGGTCAGCTATCGTATTTTTTTTTGTTTCTTGACTCTAGAACGTCAATCAGTGTACAGCATTTGCTCCGTTACAGTCGTACAACTGCAGCTGTGACATGATTCATGTGTGTAGCAGCAGCTTCCCTCCTCCAAAGACTAAACGATTGTTACTATAACCATTATTATTATTTTCTATTAGATAAACCCTGATTGTTTTAGTACCGTACCCTCACACATAATGACTACTACTAGTATATTATGGCAAATCCCCACCCTCGCCCCCTTAAACCCCGCCATCTTGTAACTTGGCTTCTGTGTTGTAGTTTAAAGAAAAATTATTACAAGTAAAACTATACCCGCATTCACTACACACCCAAACACAAAATAACTTACAAGCCTCACCTCGATTTTTTATTTTTGGACCACTCGATATTCATTGTAAAAGTTGAAATAACTGCAGCTACAACTTATTTATTTGGATGCTTAACAGAATGTCAATCACGCAATGACTAATTACTACTAAACTCCTTACATTTACCTACCTACATCTTTAACATTTTAGAAAAAACTGTCAACGAATAAACAACCAACAAAGCCAACAACAACAATCAACCAGCTCACTGACTTTTGAACCTTATATTTGTTTTGTTTTTGTTTTTTTTGTCATACTTGTATTTTTATTTTTTGGTTTTTGAAACGTATTTGTACCGTTTTTTGATGTTGAATTTTTTAATCTACTTACTTAATACATCCTGTTTTTAAATGTAAAATTGTATTTGTTACTAATTATACGTACTGACATCGTCTTGCGTATTATTATTCCTTCGTTGGTGGGCACTACTGCCTCCTCCCTCACGGGTTTTTCCAAGTTTCTTGCAAATGTTTTGAACTTCCTTCCAAAGTTGACCGAGCGGATTGGAAGAGAAGATTCCACCCTACTACGTATTTGGCTCGTTCTTGTAAACGATGCGGTTTTTAAATTTCGTCGAGACAAATCGTCGAAGTTGTACTAAATTCTAATTATATTTTAACCAAACAACAAGGGTTATTTCCTCACCAGAACATGTTTTGTGGTAGTGGTAACCTAACAACTGTTTCGACAGAAGGAAAATTTTGATTCCTCTTAATTAGTGATTGTATAATTACTAATAGCAATAAAGAGGAACAACAAAAAGTATTACCGTTGTTGTTTAAGACCGAGAGATCGCTCAGAAAAGTTTGAAGTTTGAATCTGCGATGAAAGGTCAACGAATGAATTATATATTATTCGTCAGTGAGCCCCGCACTAGATATTTACTGGTGATGTTTAACATTGTGGTAATGTTGTTGGTGTATACTTTTGAGAGGACTGCATTTATGGCAGTCACTATAGGTAGAAACTTTGACGGGGAAGTTTGTCCCCTTGAACATTTTTAACCAATGTAAAATCCATAAAGTTTATGCATAAAATATAAATAGTAAAAAATATTTTTGCCCAAATATTTTTTCTTTTTCTCCTTGAGTTTCTTTTGCAGATGAAAAACAAACTTAGTCGACTTTGCCGTCTTTTAGAAAATAGAAAAACTTTCAAGAATTTTTCGACTTTGGCTCCTTCATCTACGTTCGACATTCGACATCCTCCGCCTTATCCCCACATATTGAACCGAGCATTAAACTGTGTGAAATGAGATGTGACGCTTCCATACCATTATACCGTTACCGTATCCATAAAAAAGCTTCTTGCAGTAAACCAAATGAGTCTGGTGTTACGTTTTTTTTACCATTTTTTCTCTTTTATTGAAAGTAAAACAGATTGTTCTTCATTTTTCTTTTTTCATCCTATTTTTTTGTGAAGTGTGTTGTTCATATTCTTGATTACTCTCACTTCATTATACTAGTCAAGCCTGATAATTCGATGCCGTACTAAATTTTGGTTCCAGGATCAAAGAAATCAGAAACCAGATATGGCATGGAACAATTTTGACTTTTAATTTTAATATTTTTTATCAAAACTTTGCTTCTCAATGACTTTTAATCGTTCATTCTTATAGTTATATTTGACTGTAGACGTTTTGGTCAGTTTTGGAGCCAAACTTTGAATTGAGTTGAGTGTAAATTTTTCTTGTACAGAAATATTGAATATTTATAGACTTTTTTTTGAATTTCAAGCAGTACTTAAATAATGATACTTTTCAATTTTTTAGTTAAACTTTTCGAATTTTGACCTAAAAATTAGAGCGACGAAGTTAATGTGATCCGTTACTTGACAGTAATTTACTCTCAGCGCTGTGTTTTTGTGTGTGCATTTTGTATTTTTGTCCCTGTCACTTTCGACAGAGCTCAAGAACGTAACCGATTTTAAACATTGTTGCAAACATTTTTTCGATTGTTAGACGCATATTTTTATTGAGGTTTCCTTGTCAGCTTGATGCATGGACTGGATTCTCCTTGTTGTGAACTAAGTTATGTGGATGTGCATTGAAATTTGGAAGATTGTTAGATGCTGATGAACAAATTAAATCCCAAGATGTTCTCTTGATTGCATTTGAATTGACTGATTTATGCTTGTGCTCTTCTTGGCATGCGACGTACTTTCGCAGAAGTTTATTGATTGTTTGATTGTATCGAATACATAATATTTTAGTTGTTAGTGTGCGTTATTATTCGGTATTATTTCAACTCGTAGCATTTCTTTAATTGCAGTGTTATTGATCATGATGTGTCAGTGTTCTTGCTTGAGTTGAAACCATTATTTATTGATTGTATACTCAATTATTCCAAGGAAGTTGTTGAATGCGTAGTCTAAGTTGCTTTTTAAAATTTTCTCCTATTTTATTACTATTTTCTGGGAATATTCTTGGATTTCCATGATGGTGCAGATGTTCTGAATTACGTTGATTTATATGATGTGTTGGTGGGATGTTTAGGTACATACTTCAATTGTATCATGTTCATGGTAGCCTCCTCGGTGGTCTCTACGATTCTAATCTTGAATTATCATCATCGGTCGGCCGACACGCATGAAATGTCCCAATGGGTAAGTAAACTAGTCTTATATATATGTATGTATTCGTATAAAGTATAAAGTAATAATCAAAGCAATACAATCTGTACCGACTATAAAAGCCCAGTAAGTGGGAATAAATCAAGAGTTTAATCCAGTTCAGCCTTCCTATCGCCCTATGCTTTCCCAGATCCAACTCAAATGCAAATTAGTTTTTTTGATAGCGTGCTTAATTTTAATCTAAAATGTGTCTTTTATCGTCGGTTGAAACAGTGGGTGCCGAGAGATTTAATGTTAAATGTAGGAGATGGTAGTTTGGGGTGGTGTTGTAACAGGAGTCATAAACAATACAGCGAGAACATAAGTCAATAAATAGGAGGATAAGAAAAGATTCGAGTCGATTAAAAATGTTTTTAAAAAAAGTAGTAGATAAGGTGCCGTGAAAAAATGTATGTAGTGGTGACTTGATGAATGTGTTTATAGATTCGAGTGGTATTCTTGCAATGGCTTCCATGGTTTCTGAGGATGAGTCGTCCGGGTGATAAAATCACTTTGAAGGCAATGGCTGCTACTGCCAAAATGCGGGATCAGATTCGCGAGCTCGAAATGAAAGAAAGATCTTCCAAAAGTTTGCTGGCGAACGTCCTCGGTAAGTTCCATATATTCCATGCTCTTTCAACTCTTTCCACATCTCTCGCTCTCGCTGGCTGTCCGTCTGTCTGTCTGTCTCTCTGTTGGTCTGAGGGAGAGTCTGTGTCGGGTAGTAGTAGTCTTTAGGGGTTTGCCCATTACATAGGAAATTCAGGGTTAGTTTTGGCTTGGTTGTTCAAACGTTGTGCTTTGGCCAACAGAAAACATGGTTCGTAACTGCTTATCAATACTGTATTTCCTAAGTCTGTCCAATAAATCTGCAGGAAATCCAATTTTACCGGTGGGCTTTTTCCAGTAACGTCGACTGTTTTATATTTCATCAATTTAATAGACGGGAGATTGCCTCGGGTTAGTCAGTAGATGTATTGCAGGCTTTTTCTGGCATCACCGAGGCTCTCCTGTCGTCCTTTTCCTCAATTTATATGCCTATAACTAACTATCTGATCTGTGTGAGGATGTGTTCGCATCTTCGCGTAGGCCACCCTCAGTAGTTATAAGGTCATAGGCATGCGGTAGTTGATGTAGTCGAAGATGTGTGACTAGCCTAACATTTATAGGTGTGGAGGCAGATACGTTGGGGTGAGGAGCGGAAGGGCAAGTGGGAAGAATAGGAGAATTCTTGAAACTATTTCGTGTGTGCCTGTCTGTCTGTATCTGTAGAGATGGAGGAATGGAGAAGCATTGAAAAACGATGAAACGTTTCTATTTTTTTTCTGTCTTTCTTTTGGTTAGATATGGACGACGACTTTCGGCCAGCAACATTACGAACGCCACATTCGACGCCAGGCTGGCGAATTGGTGGTTCCCATGAAGACCCCATCGCGGCGACTGTGAGTCATCATCCATGTTTGGGTGCTCATAGGGAGCTCTCACTGATCCTCAAAGAGATAAGAGTGATCACGGATAAAATCCGGAAGGATGATGAAGCAGCCGAAGTGACAAATGAGTGGAAGTTTGCCGCCATGGTTGTCGATAGACTTTGTCTTATTATTTTCACTCTGTTCACCATCATCGCCACCGTCGCAGTGCTCGCGTCTGCCCCTCAGGTTTTCGTCCCTTGATTCTCACTCTCAATTACAACAACTACCCATACCAATTGCAAATGCAAACAAACAAAAAAAAAACAAGAAAAAAAAACAAAAAGTAACAACATCCTCATTGTTGCCAAAGAAAAGCCAAAACAAATAAGCACATTTTTGGAACACGCTTTTGACGACCAACTCCATGCTGCTGCTGCTGATGCTGGTGATGACAGCCAGTCGAAGTCCAAGTCGATTTTTGCGAAAAATTTGACCCCAATGAACAACATTCTCAAACCAACAACCACTCAATCTGATGACAGCATAATTACCAAAGTCCCATTACTTATGTGGCAAAACAACAGCAAAAGAAACACCAAAACAAGAACAAACCCGCACCTTTACAACCACACCAACCAATTTTTTTCTCCCTGTTTGACCAGTCACATTATTTACATAATAATACCATACATCTCCCCAGTACATCTGTAGATCGATCGGAACTCCTGTTTCTATTACAAACCACCAGACACAATAACATCAAGATATCAAGAACGGACATTTACACTCTTCTCTACTATCTTGGCCCAGCAACACCTCTACACTTTCCCCCCATCTCATACTTTATTTTTATTTCCTAAATCCCTCGACTCTCCCCATCGTGGCCTGCCTAGGTCTCAACTACGTGACTATCTCTGCTGCAGATGGGCTCCAATTCCAACTATCCAACTTTTCATCCCGCTCCCTTCAACTGAACAGAAACAAGAACGATTTCTTCCTTCCATTTTACTTTGCCAGCTAATCTTCATTTCCTAATTTTCCCTTCAAAACAACATCTGATCATCAGTTCATATTTGTGTTCTACCTCAATTGATTTTGGCACGGACAGCATCACCAACATGAATTGAATGAACTGTTGAGCCATGAACAACGGGAACAAGTATATAAGAAGTCTTTTTGTGCTGTCTCGAAAGTTGGAGATTGCACGGGTTTCATTGTTTTGTACTAATTATGTCATATTCCAAAAGTGAATGCTGCTGCTGCTGCTGATAAAAGTATAAACTCTGAATGAAGAAACACAATTGATTTTGTTAATTAATTTCTAGCATTTATTTCTAGACTTTGGATTGCTTGTGTCAGAGTCCAGTGTTAATTGTTGACTAGAAATTGCTGGATGAGAGAAAGTGATTTGTGCTAAAGAAGAAGAAGAGGCATACTACAATGAAGACAGCACGGACTAGACGACTCACATATCGCCATCCCTTCGGATGGGCGGGTGATGGGAACAACAAAAGAAGGAATGAGTAAGAATCTGTAGTCGAGACGAGGATGACAAAAGGAGAGTAACGTTACAAGAGAAACGAAAGAACGCCATTTGATATTCGGAGATGATCACGATCAGTGTTTCATTTCGATCCATTTGGTTTCGGTTCCGTAATTCTGTTCTCCAGTTTCTTTGACAAACAGTACAGTACGTGGAAGAGTACGTACAGTTGAGTCTACCCTCCTTCTCATTCTCAGTTGCTGTTCTTTCCTGCTCTTCTGAACAACCCTACTCATACGGTCTAAAGCCTTATATTTTGGGTTGGTTCTCTTTATGCATGATGTAATCTCTCTGAGTTTTTTTGTGTGGCTGAGGAGTGTCAATTCTATGTAATTGCAAGGGTCCGCTGCTACGAAACCTCTGCCATAACATGACAGTGGCTGAGCTGCTTCCTACCCATCATCATTTATTTTTCACCACTACTTGAAATGTGGGCGGTTCAAGAATTTACAAGAAATTCAACCTCCCCAAATTTTGCCTTGTAGGCTGGAAGTGTTGATGGAATCCCCCCTTGCATTGGAGATGGAAATGCACTTAAAACAAGTTGCTTCTCAAACTGCAGGACACGGACATATTTTTATGGGACGTTTCAGGACAGTAATAACAAGAGCGATAACTGCCATCTTATTCCTACCATAAAATATTGTCTTTGTCATGAAATTTTTAAACATAACTACGAAGCTCCAACCGAATTGAAATATTATTTTTGGGATTTGCAGCAACAAATGCCCTCAGTCACTCAATACATTTTCCTGTTCCGTTTACCCTGTCTCCCTTGAAAATAGTTCACAAATTAAATTTCAATGATGATCTCTGAAGTTTACCTCGTCAGTCAACAGTGGAGTCAAACATTGAAAAATTTTCCTGACACATTCACCTACTACTACCTTGCCTCAGTTTTTGCTGTCGCTCGACAGAAAGTTCAACAACAAAATTATGGATTCATATTTCCGTCACGGCTTCACGTATCCTGCTTTCTGCAAACACACATTTTTGGAATTACCGAAATTTTTGATTTTTGAAAATTCAACTACACTGATACACCGTGACGTCAGAAACGCCGTGTCAGCAAAAACTTTGCATTGTGTCATTTTTTTGTTCAACATAGTGAAACAGTGCAGCTACTCCTCTTAAAATAATCTTTGATAATAAATGTTGAAGAATTATTTTTTTGTGAATGCAACAGATCAGCAGTGTGAAAGGACATTTCTTTGAGTGGACTGTTGGAGTCAACTGCTGAAATAATTTATTCGATTTATATCAAGATGCTCCTGCTCTGATTTGTGACAAATGAAACAAGATTTTTTGACTTTTGATTTTTGAATACGCTTGTTCACTGTTGCAAATACAGTTTGAAAAGAGTAGCTCTTATAGTGACTGAACAAACAAACAAAAAAAAGGAACTTCGACTAGATTTCGACTGGTGATGCTATCAACACACAGCAGACATGGAAGTGGTTATAAAATGTCTAAAACCAAAAAAAAAAAATATTCAATAAAAAAAATTCAAAACCAATGAGCTGTTACGTAATTAAAATATATAATACTTGAGTGAAACCAGTAGTTGAGATACTGGCAAAATAATAAATAATAATATGGTTCTTGCCATCCAAGCTCTAAGATTTGTTTTTTGGATCGCCTGAAAATAAAAATAAAAATATGTTTACATTCTAGATTCTAAATTGAGCGTTCTAGATTGGATGAATGATGCTTCAAAATCTCGATCGTTCAGCTTCAATCGAACAATATTCGACTTCAAAGAAAATATATATTGCCATGCTATCTATATACGTACGTACTTATATATACATATATATCTCCATATATATATATCTGCCACAAGCACACGTTTATCGAGTTAAAAAGAAGGTCAAAACTTACCTTAAACATGTGTGAGAAGGAATCTTTTCGTGGATGTGGGTGTTCCAATTTAAAACCAAAACCAAAACAACAACAAAAATTTGCGACAATTTTTTTTTTACAATTCTTCTCTCCGTATCGTCATCATCATGATCATCATCGCACAGTTAATTCCTTAAAAAAATAGTATGTAATGCAAAATGCAACTAACAAAACAAAAATATTCAAAGAACCATACCAGTGAAGGTGGAAGAACATTGTTCAAAGTTTATCATTTGTGGTGATAATAAATATTTCCTGTCTACGTCATCGTCTTCAGTTGTTGGCGGCATCGGTAGCAAAAACCAAAAACATAAGCGAGTAATGAGTACAAATTGTGTGCAGTGGGATGCAGTTCGCAATGAAAAGAAAGTAAAGTGAAAGTTGTAAATATAATGCTACATACTCCTGTACGAAGTTGTGCAAATATCTCCTGGAGAGAGAGAGAGAGGGAGAGCGAGAGAGATATGGGACATGTTTGTATCCGAACAGAAAAAGAGGAGGTGGTACTGTACGAGAGTGAGACCTTAGTACCTAGATGCCTACTTGTACATGTCGCCAGTATGAGCTGTAAATATGTGTAGATAGAACGTGATGAAAGAATGGAAACGTCAGGATACCACTCTGGAGACTGTAATTGATTCCAGAATACAGACCAGACAGAAGGGTCATTGGATATAGAAGATCAAGCTTTGAGAGCAAAAACAACCAAACGAGCAAATGAACAGAAGAGAAGTGAGAGAGAGAGAGAGAGAGAAGACGAAGGAGCAACTTTCTGGGAACCGTTGGGAGGAAAAGTTAATTGAATTGTCCAGGAAAAAAGAGAACTCTCTTGCTTTCTCCTGTATGTATGGACATGGAAGTCGATATACCTAATCGGGCTATACCCCCAGAGCCTCTGCAACTCTGCACATCCGTACATCACAACATCCATGAGCAGCAAATCGTTTCATCCTGTTTCTATCTACCTCACCAAGAGTCCAAACTGATGATTAAGAGCAAATGTAGAGAGAGAGAGAGAGGAAGAAAAAAAAACCTTGAAAGAACTCTAGGAATCGCTTTCAACTACTCAACTCCTACTAGCATCTGAAATCTGGTTCTGGACAATGGGAAACGTTGGCATTTGACGTTGACAAGGAGTCTATATGTCTGTGCATGTATGAAGAAATATATACATGCTGTGTTTGTCGAATATTTTTTTTTCTCTCTGGAAGTCAAAAACAGAAAGAACAGATCGTCGACATCATGGATCGGAAACAAAGAGAAAATTGGGATATTTCAAAACCATGAGATATTTTTAGAGGAAAGGCTCAACAACGCTCAAATCAAAGACATAAAACTTGTGAGAATGGAAATTTGATTGCGGTGCTAGAGCCAGTCGACTAAGTGCAACCAGGGCTGGTGTCGGAGGAAAGCTCGTAGATAGTCAAACACTGAGTGCCATGGAAGAAGAAGGAGGAGAAGAAGAAGAAGAAGAAGTTTCGGAAAAGGTTCGACTAAAACGTACTCTGCAGAGATCCAAGCTCAACTTGTGTGAGAAACTGTACAGTGACGACTTTTTAGCATGGATAAGAATGTGCTCGCCACCGAATTCAATGTGTTATGTTGATGAGACATGATTTGGAAAGTTGGGGAAGAAAGAAAAAAAAGTCCCACACTTCCACGGCTTTCCCCATTCGCTCCCAACATCCTTCAGACGAGTTGAAAAGAAAAAGAAGAAGAAGACGAAGACGTAGAAGAGCCCAAGAGCCGGGACACACACATACACACACACACACATCTACATGGAGAGACGCGAATGAAAAGTGGACGGGTGGTTGGATTGAAAACCGTTCACGAAACTCTTCACTCTTGCCTTTTGTATGGAAGAACTTTCTCAAGTCTGTGCAGTCTGAAAAGATCAACTGTGTCCAAACATGTGGACAAGGACAAGACATATATGTACCTACATGTATACGTACACCACACTCACTGTCTTACTAGTTTGACGAAGTCATGCCTCCATGGACGATGGAAGCCAATTGACAATCTTGTAGAGGAGCCATTCATCCATTCGGACTCACATTCCAACTCCGAGATCGTCGAGACTCGTCTACTTGTGCAGCTTAAAGTCTGAACGATGAATTAGAACAGCTACCAGCCAATGATAACAATCAATACTAGTCTTGTCAATGACTCTCCCCTCTCGTCTCCACACACCCTGCACGCTGCTACAGAACTGATATGCAGACGACCAATTTTAGTTAGGTAGTGTCATCTACTCCAGTTTGGAATTATAAACAAGTGGAACACCGTCCTGCTTCCCAATCCTCCATCAATGAGAATGCCATCCACATGTGGTCAACCCAACGTCTTTATTTGTATAGTTAACACGTGTGACTCCAACGCGATCATAAATTACCTACTACGAGTACGACCAAACTATACAAACTACCTACCTGTACTGTACTGTACTTCTGCCTCAGTCTCTGTCTCCCTGCCTGTCTGTCCATGGATGGGAAATCTGAACCAAGTCAGTCTCAACTTTAACTTTTGTCTTGGGTCTCTTCCCACAGCCGGACGCAGCCAGAACAACAACCATAACTAAAACAAGAACCACACTCCACAACGGCTGTCATCCCATTCGGCTCACTCCTTCAACTACAACTAACTCTACAACTACAGCCACTTAGATGTTCCTCTCCCGCCCCCCACTCACTCCCCCCCCCCAACGGGGCTATCAAATCTCATTCCCACTTCTGTCCTTCGGGTGGTTACAGACACAGATTGAGTTCATCCCAGCCATCTCTGAAGACCCTCATTTACTTGATGTTATTCGCCCCCAATCATTGTCATTTGTGTACCTTCAAGTCAGTATTGACCACACTATACACTTTTCTATGCTCTTAGACATGACATGAACATAACCTACGACATACATTGTGCCATTAGTTGAGTCACTTTCACAATCACATTCGTTGCCACACGTACCTGTAGTAATTATTATCTGTTAATCAATTTGTTATAGTGAAAAATTTTTACGCGATATACACTATATTTATATTTAGTTTTAATTCGATCCGTCAGATACAGTATTTAAATTCGAAATTAGTTAAATTATGGGAAAGCGCAACTTCTCGAGGAGTTTTGTGTACTTTGCTACACGGGTCCATTACAGCCGTTACATCCGCGATGAGTACCGATCGTACTTAAGAGCGGTGATGGGCTGATGATGGAGAAAATACGACCCAGGCGTAATGATTGTTATATTGCAGGTTGTATCAGCGCCTCGTGTAGCTCAGTACCGGACTCCGTTAGAAGGTCTCGCATTAGAAGTGTTATCGTTATCATACAGCTATTACTAGTTATGAATTATTTTCCATTAGCCTTTGCTTGATAGCATCAGTCGGGATATGGGCTCCATCCTCGTATGCTTATTGTGCTCGGGGTTGGACGGATCCGTACTTTTCATGTCAAGCATTGGGCTGAATGAACTTATTTTACTACTAAAATTGGGCCGGGTAGTCTTGTCTGTTGTGGGTGATGCAAAAAGTTTTGTTTCATTCTCTGCAGTTGGAGTGTAACTTGGAGGCACTGCAATCTCAACGTAAAACTTTTTGCAGCTTGTACATGGGGGCTTCATAGACTTTGGCTGAATATATTTTCGCATGTGTTGTAACTTGCTCTCCCCTGTACAAGTACCTTCACTCAAAGAGACCTGACCAGAAATCGTAGATGCTATATATACCAAGCAAACGCCGTCTCAGTCTCGCAAGGAACCAGTTCCAGCTTCTATTAATCCCTGTCCTTTCCGCAAGCGTTCACGTAGGTACATATGTACATAGGTTCAGGCATAAAGGCGAGAGTTTCTTTGCGGGACGGGGACACCTTTCGCCGTTTTGACTCATGAATATTTTTATGACTTGTTATATTTGCCACGTTGTACTGGGTAAGTATATTTATTACGTCTTTGCATCGAACCGAATTTTTGCGTGTCTGTTCTGTCCAGGTGCATGTTCTGACAGTAATTACAGCGATGGCATCAATTCAAAATGAAATCGCGTACCATTACGTGTCCTACATGAGCCTAGAATGAACAACTTTGACTCAGACCCTTATTGCAAGATACCAAAAAAAACGCATATGTTTACTGATAGCCATGCTTGTTCTCCTTTTACATATACCTACATATGAAGATGAGTTTCTGCAGAGAAACCTGAATCGAACTGCTCAGCTCTCTTCATTCCCACTAAGCTTTTTGTGTTGTTAATGTTGTGTAGTTGTGGTTCATCACCTGAATAGCTCACTCACTCCCAACCAAAGTCATAATGACATGTTGATCACCTCACCATAATGAGTCGTACCATTCTTTAACGGGACCTTAAAAGTGCGATGGAGCAGTACTTTTTTTTACTCAGAGAGAACTTCTCATAAATCTCATCTCGCTATCATAGGTGAACTCATATGTATATACATATAATATATTGGTGTGCTCAAAAACAGAAACTCAGTAGCGTATCAAGAGTGTTGTGTTAGTTTTAAAGAAAAATACTATAATTCCGTGTTTTAGTCTTAGACACTTTATTTGCTCATACTTATTGTTAGGGCAAGTAGGATATCACAAGTTGACTCCGCGGTAGCTCCTAGTTCCCTAATGAACTCGATACAAGGCGATCAGCAAATGATTTAACTATGTAATTTGATTAGCTCTCCTCAATGAACCATGGGAAATGAGGAGAGAAGTCGGAATGTCGAGCGCATTGAATGCTTACAGTAAAAGCAGCTCCTGGGCGCAGTGAAACTCATCGTCGGACAAGAGATTATTGTAGGCTTTCTCTCTCTCTGAACTTCAAACAATGTTCAAGGAAGATTTGGAAATTGAGAGCATTCATTGTACCTACCTACATTACATCTACCTACCTCCCAACTTGGTGGGAGTAAAAAGAGCCCAGTAAATACATACCTACCTACCTACTTGCATACAGCTGGAAGGGATAGGAAATAATGTAATACATTATACATTTGAAGTTGTAGCTTGAGTCTCACACGGGAAATTGTAAAGGAAGGAGGAGAAGCAAATGAAGAAAACCTCAAAATGAATGTGGTGAGGGAAATAAAGAGAGTCACAGAGTAGAGGCAGGCAGGCGCCATGTTGGCGGAGAGTGAAAGTTACATCACATAATTGAATAGGTATATACACTTAAAAACACGTAACACCGTGTACAGAGAGGCTATATGTATCTATATATATAGGTATATATACATGTATATAGATACAGCCATGCTTACTTGTTCTCTTTAGAATAGTGAATAGATGATGATATCTGTAGAGCAGGACAAGGCTCATGGAAAGGGAAACTAATAAACAACAAATTTAGGGTTAGCAGAAACAAAGACGCATATACTATACTATGATAAGAATAAGGATAAAACCTATTTAATACTTGCTACACTCTAAAACAATGCTCAGTAAGTCTATGCATCCCTACATTTGTAGACACTGAGGAAGCCCTGCGCTACAAGAACTGTCTACACATGCACTACGTCGTCTTTTGAGCGTTTCAAGTGAGAATCAATTAAGTTGAGCCACGTAGGATGGCCATAAGCATAAGCATACCCATGTAAATACCTATACACATTGGCGACGAGAATCATATAGGTGTACATAGCTACGAACATACAGTGTCTATGACTCTAATTATTCTATACCTACATGCAGTAGCGGTAGACTTAGGCTCCCCGACTCATACTTGTGAGTATTTGGCATGTACCAACACGTGTACTAGAGGGTCTCAAGAAAAACGGTATTACATGGCAATATTGACTTTTGAAATTAAAAGAGCATTACTATTTGCATATCGTCGAGTTTCATGATTGCATTCCCTCCTTCTTAGAGTCCGTGGAGAGTAGAGAGAGAGTGAGAGAAAGTGTGTGTGTGTGCTCCTTTTCCTTCTCTTTTGGTAGTTGCTTTCTCCGAAACTGTATCTCCTCCTTTCCTCTATGTACAGACATGGAGTACGAAAAGGAGGAACGACAAAGGAAACTGGGAGCACACACACACACATACACACACACACAAAACCGTCGTCTCTACACGGACGATGAGACGGGCGGTATGTAAACATGGAAGCTTTCACTTTCGGTTTGTTCGTTAGAATCATAACGATTTCTAGACTAATTATTCTATTCTTACTCAAACATTACTTACTTAGCTATTTACCTACCTAACTACCTTTACATAATGTTATTATGCATACACTTGGGTGAACTGATTTTTTCGGAGTACAGATACCCTATATTACAAAAACATATATGAAAACAAATTTTTGCTCAACATCTGTCATGAGTGAGTTGTATATTTCTCCCACTGGGTTTTATAGTGGAATGCCGAATGGATGGATGGCTACATGCTTCGTCCATCCTATCACCATTACCCTCCCGACACGAGGGAACCACACCTACCGACCACCTACCTTCTTCTTTGAATAGTCTCTAGTTCCCTGTCGTGTGTGGATTTGACCGCTTTTCAATCCAATTGAACGGCGGGGGAAATGATTTGTTGATAGCCAGGTCTACATTCCCAAGTCCTAGTATAAATATATTATTACAATTTTGTGGTTTGAAAGACCTAGGTTCTGTAGTCAATGGTACAGACATACATGGGTAGGTGCGCCTAGGATTTTGACTCAATCTACACCTTAGGGCTTAGCTGTGAAAGTTCCACACACACACACACAACTTTGTAAGTATCACCCGTCGTTACTGATTCTAGTAAAATAAAAAAGAGAACACGGTTCACCCCAAGTTTTTTTCTAAAAAATTAGAAGATGAGGTAAGACTGTTTGTAAGATTTTTTAAAACAACATACATATATACCAAGATAACTTATACATACATTAGGAAGACATTACAGATAGGATGTGAGTGTCAGAGTTGAAAAAATAATAGGAGCTAAGCATTAGGGTATATAGTTATAATAATAATAATAATCATAATAATTAAATTATTATTATACATGTAAGGGAAACTTTTAACTTGTCATGCGCTAATTTTGTTTGTGACAAATTTTTACGCATTATAAGGTGCTAAACCAAGGGACGTACATAGTATGTATATAATTATGTAGCATACAATATACATACATATATAAATATATTCTGCAATATAAAAAAATGCACTCTAGAGTATAATCACCTTATCATCACGACCTACTCAATTATCTACAATCTCATATAGTTAGTCACAATTATCTAGTTACGTACACATATAGTTACCTTGAGAACAGATCCTGGCTACTATGGAAGACTAGAACGATTATTTAATAAATGTGGAAAACGGAAGGCAGACACACAAATTGTAGAAGTCACATTATGTAGTTAGTACTCGCAGGATTGTAATAGACCTACCCACGTACCTATAAAAGCATCTATAACCATTGCAATGTTCCAGGGTTCAGGATTCTCGAATCAGAATTTCTTCATGATGATTTTACAATTAGCAAGAGTATATATACATACATTCCTTCGGTTATGGATAGACAAGTTAATGTACAGTGTAAAGGACGAGCATATACGCATATAGTTTATTTCAAGAATTCTCCTTAGGTGTCTCTATCCTGTAATTACATACCTACCTTCTTATGTATGTAAAATACCCAGGTAGTCTACAATATCGCGTTTAACTACTTCATTTACTGTACAGACATGTGGGGGAGGAAGATGAGCACGATTTTAAATAGGGTCAACAGTATACATATATCTAATTAGTTTATACTAGTACATACATACTTGTTTGTATCACTCTTCACTCATCAAGTCATCTTTTTGTTCGTCAAGGCAGCAGCAGACAAATGGAGTGGCAACTCAAGTATAGGGATTAAACATGGGTAAATCCTTTTGTTTCACTCTACTCTGGTATTCATTCTATTAGATAGGTACATACATACATGTTCGAAGGAATTCTCTCTTTCCTGTATCTGTACACAATTGCTGCATAGGTGCATTGCTTCACAAAAGAAAGAAAGTGGAATTCAAAAAAAAAACTAGGAAAGGAACAGAAGACAAGGAATAAAGATGGAGAGGGGGAAGGAAGCTTAATCTTTAGACAGAGGATTTTGTGTAGATATAACACTTATAAGGATGTAACATTTAACTCATACTATATACCCACAAATAAATACATGCATGCATCATCTCTCACTCTCTATAGTCTCTAGATATGTACGCGGTTATATATCTATGTATATAGGTATATGACTAGGCAAGTATTTGTATATAATGTCTTTCATTTCATGAGAAAATCGACAATTGCTCAGTTAACTAAAAACTATCTTTGAAGTCATATGGGAATGTTGTAATTGTAGGAGATAAGGGGAAACGTGTTGTGAACTGACTCACCTATACCTGTACAGACCTGTATATTATGTAATAACTTAGACGACCGGCTGCTGCTGCTGCTTCTTCTTGCTTTATTCCCTCTGACTTTCCCTTTTATAGTTTTCTCCCGTTGCATTCCAAACATTACCTAACTCATTATTCCTTCCACTTCTTTCAACATACGTGCTACTACACCAACTCTCTCGCTGTGTCTGTCTCTCATTTCTATTCATTTTATGTATCCTCGCATTCCCTTTCTTTCCATGTCTCTGTCTGTCGGGCTCTGCTTTCTCCACCGTCGTTTCTATCTACTTTGTCTCTCTTCAAGTTTGAAGTTTTCTCTTCAAAGAAATTAAAATCTTCTTACAAATTCTAGTTCCTTTCATTCTATGTGTGTCCCTATGTATACCTATGTAGGGTATATAAGTATCTGTAGTGGCGGAACTCGCTACGATTATTATTCCTCTTCAACATTTCCAGACCACAAACGAAAAACTTTTGATTCATTTTTTAGTATTGTTGCTGCTGCTTTTTTTTTGACTGCAGCCCTCACTATTGCTCTGTAAACTTATTAATCATTTCTAGTGTTATTTTATGAGCTAACACCTTTTATCGTATTTTACACGGAAAACTTGACTCTATCTCAGTATTACCCAATGGAATAGAATTCCAATGTATACATTCAGGGTACTTCCTATGTTCGTATATACCTGTGTATACTGTACTGTGGTAGGCACAATGTAAAATCAAGAAGATTTTAATAATTTGCTTCATCTGCATGGCTTCTGAGAATTTCCTTGATGCTATTGTATGTAATTCGTTTAATTCCTATTAATATGACTAGACACCCATTCATCATTGCTATACAATTTGCTGCACAGTTGATTACTTTCCTTTCCTTCAAAGCTTTTTTTCCCGGTTGCACGAAATATATGCTCTGAATAAAAGTGATGTTGGTGAAGGACGGGACTTTTTGGCTGAGTTCTTCTTTAACATCACTTCTATTCAAAAAAAAGTGTGGGTAAGAAAGAAAAGACTAAAAAAAAGAAAAAAATTGAAAATAATTTAACTCTTATTGGTTAGAGAAACACTATAATTCTTTCATGGGCTTGCAATTCATTTTACATTTACTCTGAGCCCTCGTGTGTTTCACGCCCTGGTGGATACTGACCCCCGGATGACCCAAAAGGAGCACATGTGGTGGTGTAGTGTGTGTAAATGTAAAATTGGGAGTGTAGGCAGTTTGCAATACTACGTAATAATTTATTACATAAGGATAGGTAATTTAAAATATATATATAGGTATACACATGACCATAGTTAATACAGAATAATGACAGCTCTGCTTAAAACGACTAACATAATGTACAGTCACCTATAAATAATCCTGACTGCTCTATCAATTTACTAATAAAATGATGAACACACACAATTTAAGGATGACTAGTTTTTATGGGTTTTTTACAAACTATAACTATATACACAACTATAGATAATAATATTACTGTGTAAGCTCTACGTACATATACATATTTATATTTCTAGTTATATGATTCTCTATATATTGTTAAACAGTTATACACTCTGGTACTCTCTATATAGTCTACTGTATACATACATTTGTTGTACGATGATGAATTGTTAAACTTGTACAGATAGTTGACACTTCCAACACACTGTACATACATACCTACTTGTATATCTAACGGATCTAACTTTCTAGAATCGACGTAGAATTCATACTCTCAAGTAGACGGACCTAATACCTATACAGATCTATAACTACCAACTACCCTTTAACCTTTACTTGTAAGGAACTAACTAACTAACTAGACCTACTAATTGAAAACAACAAAAAAACAAGAACAAGAACAGCAACAGCAACAACAAGAAACAATATATTGTAAAAAAAAATATTATTATCAAATACCATGTAAAACGCCACGTGATCGACTCAACTTTCTTGTTACTCTTGTCCGGAAGGATTTTTGATCTTTACCTGGAGCCAACAGGCCACGCCACCCACGGTAGGGATTTACATTCAATTACATATATAATTACCTAGTTACATTTTTACGAAGGAAACAAGAGCGTATGTTGGATTCTTGAAGGCGTCCGCCATGCGCCGAAATAATCTTGTGGTTGTTCCAAATGGATTCTTCAGGATGATGTTATACACAGTTACATACATACATATTACAGTACAGTTGGGAAATCGTTGTAAAAACAGAAGCAACAAGAAACAAACTTTAACAACTATTAAGGTACCAAGTGATGTGATGGTTGTGAGTTGAGTGAGAGAAACAAAAAAAAACAGTATATAATACAAATACAAACGTGTTAATATAAACATTGGACGATGGGAGATCGAACTCAAATCCAAAAAAAATTAAACGTTAGCTACCTTACATAAGTAATAATGACCCAAATGTCTGAACGACCGAGACGGACACTTGCATACCTATAAATATGTACATACTTATCTACAACTTACCTCTATAATTACTGTAGAATGTAGATCGCGACTAGTTCAAGACTTTCGGAAAGACAAATTGCAGTCCTGGAAGCTCTTGTACTACTGATAATGATGATGACGAGATGAAAGTAAGATTTGGAGAAGAAGAAGAAAAAAAATAGATTTTTATTTCAGCAGGTCTGATCTCTCTTTGTGGTTCTTTGTGGTTGTGCGTGAGGGAGTGCGTGAGTGAGCGTCTCAATTTGATTTACGAGGATGATGCGAGGATGATGCGAAAGGAATGGTGAGAAAGTTGAGGCGGAAATACAAGAAGAAGAAGAAGAAGAAGAAAAAAAATTACAACAAGGCAACCGAGAAAGGAAGAAGAAGAAGAAGAAAAAAATTACTACCAAGTGTGTGCATGTTTCCCATCCCTGTGAAAAATAACGGGGGTTTCACACCACCAGACACTACGTCTCCGTTCTGAACATATAATAATAATAGTAATAATAATAATAATAACAATTATTATAATAATATAAACTATACCTACATAATAATAACTATTGTTGAGCATAATTATTATTGGAAAAACAAGAAAAGGAAAAAAGACTTAATGTACAGATATCTAATTTACTTTTCGAACGTCTTCAAGTCATTCTAATTCTGTAAATAAAACAAAAAGGAGAAAAAAAATCACAAAAAATTAAAGAAAAAATATTGGTAACTACAACACACACGTACAGTAGCTTTTCCGTAGTAGAGAGAGACCTAACATTAATACTTATACAAGTTTACACTTTACAACTATAGTGATACGAAGAAGGGGGGGAGGACATGGATTTTAATAGAAGAAGATAAGGAAGAGAAAAAAACACGTCGTTCGTTCAATTAACACACGTTATCCAAACATTAGCAATTATATAATTAAATAATACACGTAATAATAAATTAATATATTATATAAACTCTACTGATCCACGTCATTCTACGTCTACGTCAACCTACATACATACAATGGGGGAGTGGAGGCTAGATACATGTGAACATGGGTTGAAAGAAAGAGAAAAATAATGGAGAAAAACCAAAACCAACAATTGTTATGAATATTAAGAAAAAATAACGTTAATATTATTACAATACATTGTTATATTTATTATCAATATGATTACCTGAGATATTTACTACCATATTTACCTAGGATCAAGAAAAAAAAATTATTCTATTTCTAAAAAAACAAAATAAATAAAAAATATCTGTAGTTTCTATAGTACTATAGTTGTACTTGGTCTAAACTGATCCCTGTACATACATATACTATAAATGCTATTATTATATACATACATACTAATACTATGTAAAGAAAAAAACTCATCGCAAACATTATATACTATTAAGTAATTTGATTGACATGCAAATTACTGGAACCATTACTAATTATAATACTACATACATGCGACTATGATTGTTACTACTATCTTGTTATATCTATGATTTGTGTGTAAATATGTCAAAATTTGTATTATTATTATTATTATATACGATTTCATGTTAACATCTTGACAAGCAAGTAAGTACCATACAGACAATTAACATTCAAAATTGTTTCCAAAAATAAAATAAATGATTAAAAAAAAATAACATCATTTTCCAGTTTCCAGCTATCAGCCAAGAAATACATTTAAAAAAAATCAATTAAAATACACACAAGTTAAAATAATACTAATTATTATTATTACTACAATAAATAAAGAAGGGAATAAAATTAAAAAAACGTCAAAGGTGAATTTAAATAACGAGCTCAGTTTTCATTTACATGTAACTTTTAAAGGGAAAAAAAATACACCAAAAAAACAATAACAATATGCTTATATACAACACTAAAATTAGGGGGAAAATCTATTCCACGTGAACATATTAATTCCACACTCAAACATTGTATCAAAAAAAATACAAATATACAATACTACAATTACAATTAATGAATTCTAAATACAATTAGTAAGTTATATACCAAGTTACACCGGACATATACATACAGACACACAAAAAAGAAGAATAATAAAAATACACAAAAAAAACATCAAAATAATAAAAAGAAAAACTGTTCTCATGTTTTGAAATCATTCAGTCAGAATTTGAAGCTGAATGAGAGACAAAATAGAAGACAGGCGGAAGAAGAGAGGGGGATGAGAAACACAAACAAACAAAAAAAAGAAGAAGAAGAAGAAGAAGAAGAAGACATGTTTTTTGAGCTAAACTGTATAGTAGTCGAAAAGTTACAAGAAAAAAAAATTTCAAACCAAAAAATACCAATACTTAAAAAAAATAAATAATGTACCGACTAACCAAAAAAATATACATAGGTACATAATTATATACATACAGATATACCGATAAATGAAATATGTTGTCAAAACTCTTTTACTACTTTAACTACTACTAACATTAATCATAATAATAATTAATTCTAATACTAATAATATATACTACCAACGATAAACGTTATAAACAAAAAATTACCATGAGTGTAAAAAAAACATGAATGACGATGAATTCCCTGTTCAATTATTTACAGTGTATCATATAATATATATATATATATATACATAACATTATTATATACATAATATTACCAAAGAAACAAGGAAAAAATGAAATCAAGCACCCAAAAAATAGTAACTAACTACTTACTACTACACATGCTAAAAAAATACTTACACAATGGTGCTGAAAGCAACATGAAAAATGATATTAAACAAACTCTTCCACTTGAATTCAGCTCATTTTCGAGTGTCTATCATATTCATTGTATTATTTATTATTTCATTCCGCATTTCTATTTCTTAATCTTGATACTTTCTTGCAGGATTTGGAAGGCTATAATTATATTCCCTTACATACTACCTACCTACCAATCTACGTATCTACACTACATAGAGTGACATAGCCCTCCTACACATAATTACCCACCCAGCCGAGTGTGTATGTAGACGTGCCATATAATTAATCGAAATTCCTTGTTTATTCCCAGGATTTAATTATAGAGGCACAGATACCTATTTATGTAATTACAACAGACAACACTCTCATACCAATATGTACAAAGAAAACACCAGCGACCAGCCCCTACCGTATTAAGTGCTATATAGGCCCTACTGTATGCAATGCTTCGTCTTGGGCGCGGAAAAAGCTCAATCCCAGTAGGATTTCAAAGACCATGTAAACAAATGATTCAATTTAATAGAGCACCTGCTTTCCTCTTCCCTGTAAGAGAAAGTAAAGTCTTCTGATAGCCCTTTTTGAAATGTTAGTATAGCTACTTCAAATTAAGTCATTCCAGTCATCCAGTCCACCGTCCCTTTCAGCCTTTTATAGCGCTCTTGACTAGTATAGCAAATACATGTAAAATAGTCAAAGTTTTTGTTGAATTGACAACATCCGTCAAGTCATATTGTGGGGAGTTATTGTTTTTTTTGTACCTCACTAGTCTTTCTTTCTAACTATCAGTATTGTTCGAGTAAACTCGTTACTCTTTGGAATTAATGGATAGCTATGTGAAAGGAAATCATCTGATAAAGTCTATATACTTATATATAGGATTATTCTTAGGACTATAGGAACATGTGAGACTTATCTGTGAGTGCCTTTTGTTCCGCGTTTATGTGTATATTTTGCTGTATACACGCATTTATTGATGGAATAGATACCGAGCACATTAATTTAGGCGGTCTCATTCCCAGTACTATAGTCACTATACATACATAGTCAGCGTGTGTAAGTAGTAAAATGTTAGTCGAGGACAGACGTTTATTTCAACCTGTCTCCCTTGTTTACTTGTGAACTCCTATAGCGACTGCTCTTGAACGGAAGTAGGCCGTGAAAGAGAGTCCAATGGGTGACCCCGTATGCATGCATGGCTCGGTTTTAGGAAGATATGACAGAAGTAGACAAGGGTAGTGACACGACCAACTGTCATCATCTTCCATACTTTTCCATGTCCAATTCCGTATAGTTCTGTCCCTCAACATCAAACATTGTCAATGGGCCTTTAGCCTCATCCACTACTGCATCTTATGTATTACTGTTACTGTAAAAGAAAAAAAGAAAGTAAAAGTGAAAGTATTGGTGGAGGTATGATTTGTTCTATTCCTTTACAGGAATAAAACAGAACTTGTTGTGCGTTGTTTGCTCGGCAGTAATTGTTGGGAAGGAAGGGATGTGTACGGAATTACATGTTGCCACTTTCCCCTTGTGCAGCTAATGTTGGCTCTCCTTGAGAGGAGTGATTATGATTGACAATGAAGTGGGAATGAAAGGAAGAATAAGACTAGTTATTCATGAAAGAGAGAGGGAGACAGTGTGGGGGGAAGGAAGGGATAATATGAATTTTTGAGTACAGAGGAGAAAAAAAACTTGTGAGTCTCCTTTCAAGAGTTTGAGCTGAGAAAGGAGAAAGGGTGTATGGTTTGGTATGGTGGAGGGAAGAGGAAGGACAGGACAGGGAGACGTGGGGAAATGTACGCATGTGAAAGAAGAAAGAGAAAGTGTTGAAAGTTGGTTTGGTCCCGTTGGCGTAGTTATTACTCAGTGAATGGGGAGAAGTAGACTTCGTAACTCAGCATCGGTTCCATGTGTCTTTAACTCTTTACTTTCCTCTTTTCTATCTGTCCGAACAAGAACTTTCCCACACGCCAACTACATACAAGGACCTACACAGCCACATTCACATGCCATGGTAGTTTCTTCCATGTACTTTTCAAGCCTTGGTTGGATCGTTCCTACAGACTGACGGACGGACGGACGGACGAACGGACGTGCTGCGATCGTACGTACGGAGGTACATAGTCAAGTTACTACGGTCGGTACGGTACAAATTCCGTGTGCTTTTGCTCGGATCGATGCAGATCTTCTGCAGTGTTGCTAACCTTCCGTCCGTACGTGAAATCCACTCCGCTTCCCCATCATTCCGGCAACATTGTCCCTGTCTCTGCTTTCTCTCACACGCCGCCTTTCTACTCCCAGTCGATTTTTCAATATGTATCCTTCACTCTATCTCCCTCTCTCACAAACACACACATGCACTGTTTCGCTCATACAAAATTTCCTTTTTTTCTTTCCTTTTTTTTTAGTTTTCTCCTACTTTCTCCCTCTCTTTCTTCTTCTCCCTGCCTCTCTCTCTCTCTCTCTCGCACATATATTTACTCACATTTTTCTCATTTGCTAGAATCCTTGAATGTATACGTTTTTGAACACTACTTCCCTTTACAATGCTCCTTTCCAGACCAGGAGTGACTCGGTGAACGACAAGGGAAAGAAGAGAAAGTATCGGATTTCATTGAGCGACTTGTCTCTGTAGCATCCTTTGTTATACAATACACTATACTTCTACATACGCTCTGCCTACCAACCAACCAACCAGTCTACCTACCTCCCTTCTTCACTAGCACTTCTATTCTTCATCCTTTCCTTATGAGTTTATTCACTTTTCGCATTGTTAGCCCTAATCTTTTAAATCCTCTTAACATCATGTATCGAATTACTATCATCGCTACTTTCACTTTTAACTTCTCATCTTACTCTGTGCAGGGCTCACCAGTATTTACTTGTAGAGTACAAGAGTGTACCTACCTCCCTACCTGACTTGGTCGGGGGAACAATGTGACGAAGCAACATTAATTTTTATGATCATATCCAGGGAACCATGCATGTAGGTACATAGGTTCAAGTGTATGTATATAGATATATCCACTCCAGAATTTCACTCTGCTTTAATTATATTAGCTGGGAGACAAGAGGAATCCCTTGAACACGGCTCGCACTCATGTTTTAAAAGGAGACTGCCAAATAAATTCCAACTTAAGATAGACGAAGATGGGTTACAATTTCAAAAGCATTATATTAAGTTGCAATTAATATCGCAAACTTTCCAATTGACTGTAATTGACAAAGAAAAACCGCCTCTAGAATAATTCAGTTCCACGTTTGAGCATTACATTTTGAGAAAGAGAGAGAAAGCGAGAGAGAGAGAATTAACGGGAAGGAGAAGAAGAATGACGCAGAGAACAGATGAAAGAAAAATCGCGAGAGTTTCACGAGGATGATGGGGTATAGAATTGGAAGTCAACGATGCGCCTGTCAATGAACTAGGGTTATTGAATCGCGAAATACTCGAATCCATAATAAAAACTTATTTTTAAATTTTGTTTCTTCTTTCTTCTTTCTATTATTACTCTCTCACTCATATCTTATTTCCTCTCGGGAAGCAATACAGAACCAATGCAACTGCCATATTTACACTTTTAGTCCACACAATATTTCCTAATATTTTCACTTTTTTCTAAAATATAGGCATTGTGCCACTATAGCAAAACTATTTAAAATGGCTTTTTATAACGCATTAATCCATGTTTGGTATTGCAAAACGACACGAGTTAAATGGTATTTTATATTACTCTGCACTAAAATTTATTATTTATACCGTAATATTTCAGGCGTGGAACCTTCCAAACAAATCTACAACACTGAAACACTCTGTTTGACATAGCTTCAGGTTTGAATTATTTGAATTTTTAAATAATATTTGGATTTTTAAAAAAACTAACCTTTTGAGAATTTTTCAAAACAGGCTTTTAAAGGAATGGGTTTTTGGCTACGTGGTCTTAAATAAAATGCATTGATGTAGTGTGTTTGGTTTGGATCATGCCCCATAACTTGATAGTATATGTATTTTAGATCATTGTAGACAGAATATCTTCAATGCCACTACTGTTTATTATGTAATCAGAGCCATACAATTTAACAATGTCTACAAAAGTAGGCAATTACGACTTGAAAGCTATAAATTCAATAGCAAATTAAACCTTGTTTGTACGCATACGTAGATTGAGGACATAGCGTAAACAAGACTGGCTGTGTCACCAACACGAAGAGATCATTCCAAATTCTCAAGAGCACAATTATCACTGCACTACTCAGCAACATCACTCCTCATTGTGCATTGCAAAATCATGCATACACAAATAAATCATTAAGAAAATCATGTTTCATTTTTTGCTTTATGTAATTTGATGGATTGTTTTTCCACTGACGATAAGTTAAATCCACTTGCATAGTAGCATAGCAAATTAAAAACAACATGTTCGAAAATTACGTTTGTTCACCAAGACAGCCAGAACACGGATTTGATCCTGGTCCCCCCATTTTTGGCTCTGATTGGAAATTACTACCTTTATACGGCTCATCCATCACCACACCGCAGTATTTTGGATCAACTGCAACTCACAAATTAGTCTTACAATTAGTCTCA
Organism: Dicyrtoma fusca; assembly: GCA_034695205.1. Taxonomy (NCBI): domain Eukaryota; kingdom Metazoa; phylum Arthropoda; class Collembola; order Symphypleona; family Dicyrtomidae; genus Dicyrtoma; species Dicyrtoma fusca. Next base: position 118,709 of record JAQFZC010000012.1, read on the forward strand.
TATTTATACCTCTATTAACACCCCTGAATGCAAATCCCATCAAACAGCATAATTTAAATTACACTAATATCTAATTATCTATTTTGGATGAAGACGGACCACTAAACATGTTTTTACTATAGGTCACACATACATAAAATAAAATCGTAAAAAATGACGTCTCAAACGTCGAAACTTGATCACCTATTTTAGGCTTTTTCTCAAATCTTCTAGTAAGGATTTAGTACATCTTTAAAAATTGTAAGGAAACACCAAGCCATATGTACGTACATAAATAGTAACGTATACAAGACAGGATTACGATCAACATGAGAAATCTGAACCGCGTAAAAGTTACATTTAGAACCGGAGCTCATGGAGTTAAATTCAATCTTATAAGCTGGAGTGAGTTGGTTGTGGTTGTAAAATAATTCCCCGCACCAAAGTAAATAAGAATATTTTTGAGAATTAATGTGAATATTTTTCCAGGGATTAGGACTATTATTGTGGGATGTGGTGAGGCAGAAAGAGAGGAGAGAATCTCTAATAAAGGTGAAGGAAGGGAACCATGGATGACAAAGCGATTCTTGTTCTTTCTGTCAGTTTGTATAATATAGGAGGACAGTTGTGTGACATTGACATGGGGTACATACAGCTCCAGTCATATGTTGTTACCTTCGACTGTGGAAAGAACTACCACCACTACTACTACTACTACTACTACCATTACTACTAGGTAGACGAAGGGAAACACTTGGTTGCCTTCGAGAATTTATCGTTATCACTCTAAAGCGGAGGAGCGTTCAGGGAGACGAGGCTATGAGGAAGGAGAAGAAGAAGAAGACGGAGACTAGGAAGGAGCGGAAAGACGAAAAAAGATCCTAAGGAAGATAATATATTGGAGCGGAATAGGACCGACGAAGATTCCATGAAGAGTTTCCATCAAAAAATCTGTGGGAGCTAAGTTAATAGGAAATGTGACAGAGTGAAAAGTTCATGTAAACTTCATTCCTATGGCAGTGCCTATCATGCATATACATATATATAGATAGATATACCTATATCCCTCCCTTCCCCTTACAGTGCCACATTTTTATATTACAGCACAGATTATTATGATGAATCCCTACCTACATGTAAATCCTCCGTAGCACTCATGTTTATGATTGCTCGCGCGATGAAATGGGTTATGCGCACATGATTGGACGCCAAAAAAAGAGCACGCCAAGAGCAACTTTAATGATTGTTGGCAGTGGAAGTGAGTCGTTGGAAGGCTGGAGGTATTTGACGCAGGGGATTGGAGAGGGTAAGCGAGATAATTGCATCAATAGGAGGAATAAGACACAAGTTGTGGGGACTAGGCTTTAAATTCTATTTATGATTATGCACGGCTTGTCAAGGCCGCCCTGCATTGTATTTCAGTCTGATTAATTAACGGGATCAAAGATTGATGAATTGTCTGCAAAGGTGTAGGTATGGAGTGTGCCTTGCGGTCCGCGTTAGCTACAGGCAGAGAGAGCGGCCCGGGTGTCGGTGTCCATGTCCAATGTATTATGCAGAGTGGAGGGAACAGAGGGATTCGGTCGCACTGAGGGACACACACAAGTGCTTCGTTAACAATGTAACAAACTATTGTACATAGAACCAGAGCTCAGGAGCCGAACAGAGCCTATCAACGTCCAAATTCCCAACTCCATCTCAAACAGTGGACTTTGAAGTTAGACATTTCATATCCGCTTTCACTTTGGCATGAATTCCAACGACGGAACGGAACGGAACGGTGGTAGTTGTAATCTTACAACTATGGATTCGTATAGGTATCCGTACATACAGGCATCAAGAAGGTAAGTCTGAAGGAGCTCCGCAGAAATGACGTCATACGATTGGAGTCACAAGGCGACTTTGAAAAAAGGCAAAATATCTAGTTGCAGTCCTTTGAAAAAGCTATAAAAATGGTTTAAAAAACATACAATTAGCGGATCCCAAAGAAAGCTTTTAAAATTTTGCTTTTCAAAACTGTACAAAAAATTGTAGTAGCATTCTAAAGAATAAAACAAAACATGAATTAACTTTTTTAAAAGTGTAGCTTTAAAAACTTAATTATTTGCGCTCTCAAAAAAAGCAAGATGACCTTTTTTAGCCATTTTTAAACGTTAATTTGACTCGTTTTACATCTTGAAAATGACGGTTTCTAGTTTTGAACATTTAAGAAGTGTAGGTACTATTTAAAATTGTAAGTTACTAATTCTGGCCTTTGTTAAAGTGTTATTTTCTAGTTTTGACCTTTTTGAAAGAGTTAGTTACTAGTTTTGTATGTTTCTAAAAAAAAGTAATTTGTTGTTTTGATCTTTTTGAAAGTGTAAGTTACTACTAGTTTTGAAATGTTTTAAAATTATAATTTCTAGTTTTGACGTTTTTGAAATGTTTTAAAATTATAATTTCTAGTTTTGACGTTTTTGAAATGTTAATTGGTAGATTTTGGACAACAATTTTGTTTAGCATTCCTTCCATGGTTTCCCAGTTCCAGATAGGTTTTAATCTATTGGCAAACAGTGCAAACACATATATAATAGTAGCACTTTCAAACAAAATAAAACAGGATGTACCTTTTTGAAATTTGGGTAAACCATGGTATTTTCATTTTTCAAAACTTTAATTTTCCCAACATCATATTTGAAACTCCCCCTACTGTACTGTGATGACTCGTAGTCTGTTGCTAGACCCATTAGGACGTAGAGTTTGGTAGGTCTTGCTGGGAAGGAACGTCGGTAGTGAAGCCTTGCACTACTTACAGTGGGACGAGACGGAGACGTGTTTTCCATGGTATCAGTGTCTGTATCTGTAGTGAAAGTACAGAATAGGCTGACGACTTTGTACATGGGATGCTGTTTATAGTGTAAGTCATACGTCTCTCCTATACTTAGTTCCTGGTTTGGTTTTCATGAAGAGGGAGAGAAAGCAGGAGAAAGCCAGAGAAAGTAGTAGAATGAGCGAGAGAGAGAGAGCATGTTCCACAGAGGCAGCTGTGCTTTAATGGAAGGTGACAACCAGTCACTTCACTTATTGACGACGACAGCTCACGAGCTCCCGCTTCCAATTTTCTTCTAAATTCTCCTCCATCCTCTTCAGCGTCAACCAACCACCTCTCCTCTATGTACCTCAAGTCTCCCTATGGCAGAGCCATATATGCGGAACAGGAAAATAGCAATAGGAGTGTACAATGGAGGAGACAGACAGAGAGCGAAAGAGAGAGAGAGAGAGAGAGAGACCCAGCCAACTATGCTCAATCTAGCTTTATATCAATCAATTATCTACATCTCTCCTAACTATCAACAGACTCCAGTCAAATCTCCCGTCATCCTTTTCCTTTTGTTTCCATCCAAGTCGTATTATATTAAATCCCATTAAAAACTCCCCGTCTTACAATCAGCGCAAAAAGAAGTTCATTCGGGTGGTGGTCTTATTGGCCTGCTGCTGGTCCCATACGTTCCTCTGAGTACACGCTCCTTGATTGACAGATTTACTACGTTCCCTCATAGACGAGCCCCATTTCCGCTCTCCATGCAACCAATTTCAAAACTTTCATTTCCATCAACAGACAATGGAAGGCTGGCTGTTCACTTTGCCACTCATACTCATCCAAGGGGCGAGAGACGAAGGCAAACCAATTTGGGAACTGTATCAACTCAGTCTGGACCCCCACACGCACAATGCAAATTCCATCATTCACATCAATCATATCGACTTGAAGGCTGCAGCAGTAGTAGCAGCCGCCGGAGCATCCATCCAGCATTCCTTCCTCGCATTAGGCCAACATTTTTATACCCTTTACTTGTGCATCTATGTACTTTCTCCTGGATGGGCAAAGGCTCTCTACAGTCAGATATATCCTATAAAGCGTTATATAAATATATCTATATATATCTACACAGTTGAATGCTCCATCTGCATCTTCTACATTTCAAACTCCCCTATTAGTATTTCGCTCATGTTTTCTTACAAAATCCAAATCCAAGGTTTCCACGAATATCCTTGGTACTTGAATTGAAATTGAAATTTTATATTTTCTCATATCCTCGGAGGCGCACTCCGTGCAAGAATGATTTAAACTTTATATGTTTGTATGTGTTTCCTATTTCCTAATGTTACTTTGTGTACTTTTCCCCAGCTAAATAATAATTAGTTAAAAAAGGGAGTAATGATAGCTTAAAATAAAAGCTTAAATATATTTTTCTCGTCCAGTAGTGGAGTTGGAGTTGTGGGAGGGAAAGTGAAGACAAAGGAAGAAAGTGAGAGAGAGAGAGAAAGAAGCAGATAGAAGAGTAGTCGAAAGAGAAAGTAAAGGGAAAGAAAGACGGTGTATAAAATTGTGAATTTGGCGGCACTGAGAGTTTGTATGTGTTTGTCGAGTTGAGATGCCGTGTTGGGCTGGTAGGGATGGGTCGATAAAGAACCTCCACTTGGTAGATGCGGCTGAAGTGGTGCGCAGAGCATGAGGAGTGAGCGAGAGAGAGAGAGAGACACGACACACATAGAAAGAAATTCTCAGACAAAACGTTAACTCTGCTGACGTCGGGGAAAGCATCATGGAGACTTTCACCCAGTCTGTCCAAGATCCTAAAGGGGACGACCAAGCCGGATTCGGATCAGAGCATTCGCAAAATAGTTGCCACACGGAAAGGACATAGACAAGAACTAAGTTGCCCATACGACTCCCTCTGCCAATAACATCACAAGAACACTCCACGAACAACTTTCAAATCTTTTCCAATTTTTACACCCACCCAGTCTACAGCCTACTCACACTACACGGTCCTCTCTCCCACGAACCGACCCGTCCACCACTCACTCCTTCTCAGTAACGACGAGACGAGACGCGGAGAGAACCTCAAGTGGGCCATTCAAATATTGGATCTTGTTTTAATTTCAAAAATATTACCTGCAACCCCTACACTCTCTTCCAAATCCTATACCTACCAACCCAAGTCCCTTGTTCTTATTAACCTTTAGCCAGTTTCCCCAGTGATCTGGTGAGGAGTGGAGGGGGAAGGGTGATGTGTGGGAATTAATTTATTCCTAAGGAACAGTGACACAAGGACTCGTCTTGGAAGACGTAAGACGTACTCACAAAGACAAATTCGAAAATAAGTAGAGAGACAGAGAGAGTGATAGCACGTGTCCTCATTCCTTTCTGCCCCGTGAGCCCTGAGGGGTTCTGAGTAGGGAGTGGAGAATCCTACTTCCGTCAGAGACGCAAACCCACTTCGCAAACCTTCGTTGAGAGTATACAATCTCTCTCCGTAATTGTTCCAGGATAATGTGACAGTTTTTATTCACCCAGAAACACAAGAATCGACAAGAGCTGAGGACGGAATATGTCCATTCCTAGTGGAACTTGAGGATTTTGAACAAAACTCTATTTAACTGTATAATCATTGTGATCTACTAATTATTTAGTTATATTTAGTCTTCTAGTCTTTAGTTGTGGATCATCATCATCATCATCATTCATCACAAAGTTAACATCTTTGGACGAGTTTTCTTGGAACAGTAACAGAGAGTCGTATCGTGAGTTTTGAAAGTTCAAGTTGTGTTTTTTGACGAAATCCTTTGAACTATTTGCTAATTTGATGGGAATGGGCCAGAGGCCGACCGGGACGTTACTATGGTGGTCAATGGTTGCCCTGGCTTGCTCTTGGTGAGAGAAACTTTGCCCGTGGCAGGAGAGTAGCGCAGAGAAGAGAGAGAAAGTAGGAATTGTTATAGTGGAGTAAGACATTAGGAGTGAGACAAAGGAAAGGAACAAAAGATCGTCACCCGGGGAAGATGAATTCATGATATGGCTCCGGACACCCTTGCTAGTAATTTTTTATTCTATTTTCTTCTCATCGTTTCCGGTATACTCTTGAGGCAAGGTAAGTACCAATAACTTACGTCCCTTTATTATTCTTACTGTACTTTTTATTGTTTTTTCTTGGCTCATGCGGATCATGCAGATTCTATGTACGTAGAGATGTCTTCGATCTAGTACAGATACACACAGGTAATGGATTCATAGTGTCTAGGCTTCCTCACAGCCAACTTTTCTTCTACACTACTATACAGAATACGGAATACAGATACAGAGCTATACTTCTCGTACGTGTAACAGTAACAGTAACAGTGCTCGGCTCCCATGTATGAACCCTTTCTCAGTTCATATTACCCGCGGAAAGTTTTTCGCAGAGAGGATTGTCTGCTTTCAACTCTCCCGACAAATGTTGCTCAACCGTCTCTCCTGCCTGCCACACACAGTCTAAAGACAGTCAAGGGATCGGTCTCTTTGATTATTTCCTAATTTCATAATCGTCTTCCTTCCCAGTTACTTCCGGCCATAATTACATAGTAATTACAGCCAGCTTCGTTGACCCCACTTGTCAGTAACATCTACTGCAGTTACTAGTGTCACAAAATATTTTGTAAATAAATTAAATTACTTAGTATGTACCTACGTATACATTAATTTGAAATGTTGGCTGTCATTCAAATAGTTCCAATGAACTCCTAAAGAAAAATGAAAATAGCTCCGTATTTGGTATTTGCTATGGGAAGGAATTATTTTAAACCGATGCGATGTAACAATAAAATCTTATAGGGAGGAAAATACGGAAAAGGTTTTATGGAGTGAGTGCAAAAAAAAGTACACCTACGGTACACTAACCTTTCAAGATGGTATAAAAATAGGAAAAGAACGAGAAGGACTGCTCTGCTCGACTGGGACTGATAGCTTGCGTAATAACATTGTATGTGGCATCTCCCCACACACACACGCGAGAGGTATATCCATCTACTTTAGTTTTATATTCGGAATTCGGAACCAATAGAATAAAGAAAGAGAGAGAGAGAGGGAGAGACAGAGAGAGAGGCAAGTAAGTTTGGAAGGCCAAATCGAATAATTTTTATGTGGCAGACAGACATACGGACAGACGAGCAGCAGCATCATCACCATCACCATCAACATCGCAAAATTCCATGGACAGAAATGTTTTGGCATAAAAATAGTAGGGAGTGCGAACTTTTGTTCTGGTGTAATAGATAAGTTTGAGACGTGTTAGACAGACTGCTGACGTCTTAAATCTTGTATAAGTGTACCTACGTGCACACACTCTCACTCACAACCTCCCCAACACACCAAAGAAAGGCAGAGAAACAGAGAGAGAGAGAGAGAAAGAGAGGTAGCGGCTGGCAACGGACTGTCTGGTTGTGGCTGTGCGTGTAGAGTTGAGAAAGAGAGAGAGAGAGAGAGTGAGGACGGAGTAGCGTGGTCTAATGGTCCGTTACGGAGATGGGGTTATGCTACTATGAAGTCATAGGTGGAGTGGAAGCCAAGCCAAGGGAAGACACCGCATGGAAGGCATCACCATAAAATTCCCGACCCATCACAGGAGAGAGAGAGAGAAGAGAGAGAGAGAGAGAGAGAGAGAGATCTGCCTCAACTACTGTACCTTCCCCACTGCACCTCCATCTCCATATGTTCCCTCTCTCTACCATCTCCTCATCTCTATCTTCACCTCCATCTCGCTCGTCTCCTCCACTTGCTTCCTTTCTTTACAGTTCCTCTGGGTCAATCCTCAAGTCCTCCTCTCTATTTATAAATCATTGTAGCTGTAAACTGGGTGACACTCCTTTCTCCTCTTTTGATCAGAGTCCCCGCTCATCTGCATACATGCTCATCTTTATTCCTCTGACTCACTCCCATCAAGAGTCTATAACGATTACCTCATCCTCTCCACCTTTCTATGTACGTATATTAGGTACGTACCGGAGCGGTCCTTGCCTTGTCTTGTCTTCCCTTGTCTTTCCTTCCGCTCCTGATCTGTTTGTGGTTCAAGATTCATCCTCACATTTCTCAAAAGTAACCATTACTACGTGCAATAGGACCATCACTACCACCACCACCACAACGGTCCTCCAAGATAGAGATCAATCTGCTCGGGAAAGTCACCCACAGCACCACCACCACCACCTCCTCCTCCTCCTCCGTCGCCAAGCCAATAGCCAGAGAAATGTAATCCACGAGGAAATGAATGCCCCATGATTTGCCGTCCCATAGTGTCTTGCGGACAGAGAGAGAACTTAAAACTTCCGTCCATTTTCATTTCGGTTTGTTACAAATGATCCTCTGCCGACTCGGTTAACCTGCCACCAATCCTGATATATATGTATATTTATATTGTTTCAACATTAGGATTGCTATTACATTTTAGATAGGTGCTTAGGTACGGGAGCCTTTCCAATCTGATTTGCATGGGAGAGTGGGTGAGTGTGTTGGTATGTGTGTGTGTTGTGTGTGAGGGAGTAGGTAGGTTAAGGTCCGTAATTATACAGATTATAGAGATGGGACAGATACATATAGGGTCGGAGACTGTGTCGTAACTTGTGGAGAACAAAGTTTCTCTTTCTCCCTTTTCTCCGTCACCGCGGGTTTAGACGACGAGATTAATTATATTTATTTCCCATTCATTAACGCACTCGCTCCTATCTCTCACTTCACTCCCGTCTCCGCACTCCACTCACGAAGGGCACATGCATTCATGGAGGGAAAGACCATGTACCTATAAGTATAGTCAACCATTGAGCCATTCTAAATGATACTACCGAATCTCATCCACTTTTGATTGCTATGAATAGATATCCGTAGACAGGATGTACCTGAATGCCGTATGCACGCAAGTCCCTTGATAATAAGCTCGTTGTTAGTTGGAAGGGTAAATATAAGCGTAAAGATGTGCTTTTCCCAATTTACAACCCAACCACCTTCCTCTCTCCGAATTCCCGTCAGTTAGCACGGAGAGCATTATTGCATTGCATTGTAGGGAGTGCCAGTAGTGAGTTCTATGGGGTGGGCTCATACAGGTATGTGATGAATTTTATGCTTCTTACCTCTCCGTGCTCTGTATATTTGTAAATGTACTGGTTCTGGTTCGGACTGGGACTGCCTTCTTGTTCGTCTTCTTTGCCGTCTTTGTACTCTGGTCGCTTAAGAGCGGAAGGAAGCCTAAACAAGGAATCCCTTCTGCTCTTCTATTATTTATCCCGTTTAATTCCTTCTCCATGACATCCTCTTTGGCTTGATCTCCTTCTCCTACTTAATGCTTTGGCCTTTCCATCTCCAGCTGCACAAGATATACGTATCCCAATGCTCATCTTCATCTTCCCTTCCAACTGTGAGTGTAGAGTGTACAGTGACTTGAGTCAGATCTCGACGCTGCTCTTGTGGAGTGGCGGGCATCCTCCACTCTCTCTCTCTCTCTCTCTTTCTCTCCTTTTTCTGGGTTGTTTATTGTGTGTTTGGAGGGCGAAGGCCAATTGGATGCCAAGATGAACCATCATTCTACCCGGGAAATTCCCAACCATCGTACAGTGATATAAACTATTCATGTCGTAATTTTAAGACACCCTTCCCCTCCATCCTTCACCCTACTTCACCACCATCCCATTTAAAATTCTGGAAAATTATGAAGCTTTGCTCTCAGAAGCTACGTCATATAATAACTCGAGCTCTCTGGGAGTGCCTCAAAATGGGTGGCTCATTCACTTTTTTTTTGTTGCTTAATTGGTTCAATCATTTGTAGAGTAGACAGAGGGAGGATGGCATACCTGTAGAACTAGCATTTCCGATACTCACTCCGTCTATATGCTGCAGCAGAGACCGGGATTTTTTCCCAATAACTTTATTTTATGGTAGAATGTTCGACGACGGGAACAAGACAGACGTAGGCGCATTGGATGTAGACAGATTAGATTGAAGTTCAAAAATTAATGGGAATCATAGATATGCACTAACGGCTGGGTTGGAGGGCAGGGAGTGAGTACCTGACTGCCTCAGTGAGGTATATGGACCCATATACACACCCTGTATAAAAAGTTGGTGTCACAGAGAAAGAGGGGGGAAAAAAGAAAGCGTCATCCAGCTTGATAGAGGTTTGTATGAGTAAACGTGAGCTGCTGAAGAAATCCTAGAAAGTTTTCATATTACCCATATGTCTTGGTTGACTATGTGAAGAAAAAAAGTTTTTCATACTCTTGAATCCCCTAGCCATGAAATCCTTCTCCATGCCCTGCCATCCCCTGCCATCCTCCATCCCATATACCATCTGACATGCCCAATCATCACAAGACAGCCTCCCCATTAGTTACATATAAGAAAAATATTTGTAAGATATGAACCAACTGTGGTTTTTCCCAAATCCCAAAAATATAATTACAAACTTACCAAGAGCAAACCTAAAAATAAGATTATGGAACGAACATCTTCCTTCCCGTCAACTGTGTCTGTAACTTCCCCGTCGAGTCAGACAGAGTATGAGGCACGTCGATGATTCCATCACGTTGCCCTTCTGACACATTCTATGTACAGTACACACACACACACATACATACGGCATAGCTATTGGAATTCTTGGGAGGGGCCCCAGGTACGCAATTCAATGGGACAAAGAAGGAAAAGAGACAGCTTAATAGTTTTAAAAGTTTCGGCGGTGGTGTGTTCTTTAATTTTTTCAAATAAAGCGTAGGTATGTATGTAGCTTCTCCCCAGTTGTTATATAAACTCCTTCCTTTCAGTCGGTGAATAGAGCTACCAACTTGGCGCTGCGCTGTACTTTGAAAGGGCAATAATTGCCGCCGTTGTTGTTGTTGAGGGCTGGTAAAGGGAAAAGGATGGGGAATTGTGAGCTGTCAAATTGTTTTTAGGTTACAGGTTAAAAATGCTTTTAGGAGCGAATGAAATTTGACACGTTCTGTCGACTTGAGCTTCCTTGTTGAGAGAGAAAGATGGGAGTGTATCGGAATTCCGGTGAAGGGATCCATAGACTCGAGTCACATTCTGTTATTTCAGTCTGTCCTCTACCCATAGACATCGAATCAAAGGAAGTCCAAGTCCAATTCCAACCAACAAATATCTGCACTCCGGTCGCAGCTCTCAACTCCCCGTCTCACCACTGAGTTTCTTTGACAGTTATGACGGAGAACACATTGAGACGATGTGGGGGGAAAAAAATTGAGCTCATGCTGCATGGGCAGAGGAGCTGGGAGGAGTTATTTATATTGGCAGCCTCACCTTTGCATTTTCTTTCGGTAGGGATTTATATGGAGAGAGAGAGAGACAGTAGTAACCCAAAGTGCTCTCAAAAATCTCCATAGATTAGGCCTGGTGTGGTTTTTTATGAGGGGATAGTGGATGCCGTCCCATTCGAATGGTTCCAGCTGTTCTAAGTAGTTCCAGATCAGGTACACATGCATGGAGAGACAGGAAACTCGACGGCTCGGCCGGCTAAAGGAGAGGATGGGGGATTGGAATGTGTGGAAAGTGTCATTATATTTTCAACCTTTAGCGCATCTTTTGCATTTCTAATGCTCTCTTTAGCCACTGCACTGGTGAAAAACTTAGTTGGGATATTGTTCAGAGGAGAGAGGTGAAGTAGTGTGTGTGTGTGGGTAGATTTAACGTTGATATAATATCATTTCATGTACTTTAAAAAATGGAAAAGGAGATAAGGTTATATTTTTTTTCTTGCGGGGGGAAATATTATCATCTCTCAAGATATTTATGTATGTATAGGGAAGGGTGGAAAAAATGCCAAGTCCAGAGGAGCATGCGGAATTTAAATGTCCTAATTTATTACAGCACATTCCTCTTCCCCTCCGTCCCTTCCTCCCATTAACTACATTTACCCACCTTTTTACTATTAACATTAGAGATAATATTTTATTTCCCAACACACACTCGCCATTTTATCTCCTTTCCAATTAAAATAATAAAGGCACTCCATCACTTCATTACCCAAGGCTTTCATGGCATCCAGAGCCTATAGGTAGGTACTTTCTGTAGGAGGCCCCAGTCAGTGCCATATGTATGCCATTCCATACAACATACATATATGTATACAGTTCTTGTCAATTTTAAGTTAAGTAATTTTCTTCCTTTTGGAATAGTGCACACGTTCTCATGATTTACAATTACAGGGTTTTTTATGAGTCTCGGGCCCATCGTTGCATTCATCAAAATATTCAATTTATTACCTAGGTAGGTAATTACTTCTGTTTCCAAGAATACCTAAGTAAAATGTGTGGGATTCAAGATTCAAGGGAGCCAATACGTAATTTATTTAAAAAACAATTTATTGCGTTTTTTACTATTTATTTATTTGACGTCAAAGGAAAGAGCATGCTCATCATGCTAGGCGTAACACGAAATTGCAGTCCGTCCCGGCATAAATAAACATTGGGAATTATCTGTAATCCCTTAAAATTATGCTGAGGAAGACCCTAGATTTGAAAATCTAGGGAATCTAGGGAGCGGATAAATCCCTCACGTCCCCACATCAAGAGTACCCCAATTAAATGTGGAACACATCCCTAATTTCCTCAAGTGTTTATGTAAATGTCAACGCCTTTTAATAATGTAATTAAAGTGGGGGGAAGAGTGGGAAGGGAGGGGAAATGAGGCGCTGATTGAGTGTGTGGCCATGATTTAGATGTATTTGATTTGTAGTTTGGTGGTTTTTAGGGCTCAAGTAGGTCTTCACACGATTGACTCGTTCCATCTGGGTAGCTCAGAAAAGATGAGAATCATGAGGAATCCTTCCCTGGTCCCCAGTTGAAATATGAATAGGTGGCTCGTGAATGTGTAGAATGTATGATACATGTCCTTGTAAGTGGAGGGTAGGGAGCATCTTGTTTGTCTATATAGATGTAGGTACCTATCTTCCCTTCCTCACTTTATGCTTACCGTCTCTCGGCTCTCCTCCGACAATTCCCGCAATTTCGTAACTTATCTCGTTGCTAGGGCGAGTGAATACTTATTGTCAGGGCAGAAGAATAAAATGAAATACAGAATACAGACGGAAAAAGAATTCTCTTGAGTTCTGTTCAAGTGCACTAAGGCGAGAATACAAAAAAAATACTACAAATCTCCCCTTTCCAAAATCCTAAGATCCTAAAAAAAGTGGTTTTATAACCAGCGCTCTGGGTTATGGAAGTACAGTACGGACGAAGGTCCTACCTTCAATATCCCTCTCGTTTCTGTCCTCTGCATCAATATCTTACTAACCATCATCTCGTATAGATATGTATACAGAGGCTTATGCAATTCAACTCTTTTGCAATACAAACATAAATGTAGATGCATACATATATACAAGGACCACTCGAAACTACTCATATGTATGATTATGAGATTGTTCTTTTATACTTGTATCTGCACCTGTAAGTAATACTAGGAATTACCTCGAACAATAAATTTGTCATCGCTGTATCGCCTGTTCAAAGAACAAAATTCATGCTTAAAACTTTCATAGGGATGTCACTACATACCTACCTACAACTATCTATCTACAACACAGTATAGACACTCGTAGGTCTCACTATACTTTGAATTCTTCCGAGTTCAAAGTTTATGGTGCTATAGGGTTTTAAAGCATTTATTTTATTTTGTATCTTCCACCGAGCTGAACTGGTACTGGTACTGGTAGTGGCAGTGACAGGGGTGCTAGGAGGACAGGGCATTACACAATGTATACTACAAAATAATTTGGCAAATCTTGCTCTCTCCACGTAGGATTTGAAAGACGACGAGATGGAATCCGGAAAGTGGGATCATTTCTCTAAGTAATGTTTCCAAAGCAATGGACGTAATAGGATTACATTGTAAATATCATAAGAGGGGAAATTGACCGTTTAGACGGAAGACGTAGATCAATTTGGCCTCTTATTATAAGGACCTAGGTACCTACATAGAGACGGAGTACATCCACTAATGGTGAGGAAGGACGGAGTCTGGAGTAAAACATACGCAATTGACAACTGAGAACTGAGACAGTGACAAAGATGCGTCTCCCTACTTACTCTCTCATATCATGTTCGCAGCTCTAAGTACCTATGTGAGGTTAACAAGTTATTTCCAAGGAGACTGTTGATGGACCTGGAGGGGAAAGCAGGGAAAGCACTATGTACCACTAAGCTATACATGTAGCTAAGCCTATAGCTCCTTCAACTTAAAGCTACAGATGTAAGTTTGATGTACATCCATTTGGAGACAAGTGTGCATCACAGACACAAAGTTTAATCCCATTAAAAGTCTCTGAATCTCATTCAGTGGGTGATGGAGGGACGAAGGAGAAGGTGGGCTCCACGGAAGCACACGGAGAAAGCTTGAGATGGAAATGGAGCTGATGCAGGCGGATGAATCAGAGCAATCCCAACTCACATTCACATCATCATGCTTTTTCTAGAGTCGTTCTGGTTTTTTTTTTTGGTTTTCTCTCTATATGCATAGCTTTCACTCCAGACAAACAGATTCAAATACAACGAGATTACACCTATCTACTTTCATTTCATAGCTACTGCACAGGGAAGGAAGGACCCTGTCCTTGGAGGACAGCTTCCTGGACTGTAGACACGTATTGCAGCCAAATTCAAAGCCAAGAGTAGACTACTGTCCCTGTGTAATATCTATATGTGCATATGAGTTGGCTGTTGGTTCAACTTTAGCTTTAAGATCTTTGACATCCAGAGCTTCGGGCTGGACGTTGGAAGCCGGGTGTTGTATTTTGGAGGTTGGATATTGAAGTCGAAGCGGATGATAGATAAAATAAGTTGAAAGTCACGCTGAGGGATTGCCAGTCGAATTTTCAGCCTGAGCTGTTCTAAAAGCGTATAAGAGTAGTACATACATACATACGTACGATGCCATTGTTACGGATGTTGCAAGGAGAAGAGTATAGCTTCTATATGTACCTAGGTTTATGGTAAATGATTGGTGGGAGTGGGTGCGTGTTTTATCTGTATGCAAGTACATCACATTATTTTTTGTTTCCTAAACTTCCTCCCAGTTGAGCGACTCAAGGACTGTAAACTTTTTATCTGAAGGACTTTTACTCCCTGTAACAACTTTCCCTCTTTGGCGTCCAACGGCTCTTTGCGACGACTGTACAAAGAATGAGTGGAAAATGAGTGGAGTGACAAGCTCACACGGGGACGATCTAGATAGAAAATAGATATGGGGAGCAGTTGAGTTGAACAGAAATAGCCTTCCAATAATACTGGATACTTGGGAGCAGCTCAATGTTGGCACGGAAATAAAATTCAAGGGAATGAGAGAGAAAGTACAAGACAGTGTTTTTCTCACTCCTCTTCCTATCTAATAGCCAGATAGTCAAATCAATATTAGTGCAAAATAACCGTTGGAATTCACCCGGAATTTTCTTGGCACTTAACCTCAAACCCTCTGCCATAAGTATTCCCATCTTTCCATTTCCTCTCTGAGTGTGTATATATATAGTGATGGCCCTTTTAGCTCAGCTCAGCTCCCCGTCTGAATCAGCCGTCTGCTCACGTTACATGCTCTGAACTTGTGGGTGGTATGAGTCCATACAGGAGAGAGTGTGTGGTACATGATATTGTAATATACGTCTCTGTATGGTACTTTCCTCAACTTTTCCGATTCCAATTTATCGCCAAGGGGAGTATCTGTTAGAAGATGTAGTTCAGGTACGCGTGTTAATCTTCCTTACTTTCACTGACGTCAAGAACAGGAATTTGTGTAATATCTTAGGAAATCCATTCATTACTTATTTATACACATTTCCTCCTCATTCTCTTGGTCATTGGTCCATCGGAAGAACTAACGTTCATTTGTCTATTACACTACATTCATCGTAGCCCTCCCATGCATGTAGGTACCCTCATTTTTGAAATGTTTCCTTTCTCTCAGAATTTAATTTCACAGGCACACCTCCATGCAAGTATGTACACAGACAGCACCAAAGTTACTGTAAATTCTCCGTATTCAGACGAGCACATGTTCCCTTTAACTTTTAAACTTTCACTTAATTAGGGGCTGGTGGTTTATTATCCATAAATAAAATAGTAGGCTTCATCTTAAACTTTGTGAAGAGGAGAGCGAGGAAATGCCTTTAGGATTTGGATTAGTGCTGGGAGCAGAGACTTCTCCATTCAAACTCCACAGTCCCGTTCCCCTTGTCAAGATCAGCTTTGTCTTAGCCTTAGTTTTTATCAGTAATTGCACAGTTGTTGGAGAGGAATTGAGTGGGTAGTGATAGAGTGCTCGCATGTGCATACGGACTGACGGTTAGTTCTCATACTAACAAGTCTAGTCAAGTTGGATTTGTTTTGTTTTCCTCAGTTTCCGCCAGAAGGGTCAAAGGCGAAAATTAGATGACGAGGAGTTAGAACAGACTGTGTGTCGAGTAATTCCATAGAGACAATTTTAAATGGTCAGAGGTTTGTTTGTTTTTCATTGATGAAAGATACAAAATTAGGAAGGGAAATCCATGGAGTATATTCAGAGCATTTTAGAGGACAGATACATGTACCCAAATAAAATAGGGGGACAGAAAAGGAATGTGAATGGGAATTGTGGCAGTATGCGGCAGTCTGTCTGTTTGTTTAACCAAGTCTTTGGAATCCACGTGCATACACACATGATACACGTAGACGAGCAAATTTAACTACAACAACGATGATTTGCACTTGACTGGCTTCTCTTCTCTCTTTTCTCATTTACTCGTGTGTCTCGTGTGCAATATTTTCTCTGATTCTGTTTTCCGCTGGAATTGAATAGAAATTGCATCTCTCCATCCACGAATCACACTAATACCATGCTCCACACCAGCCCAGGCCAATTCAAATGCACAGCACAGCCAGTCCATAGCTCAAGTATTATGAAGAGAGAGAGGGAGAGAGAGTGAGTGTGTGTTTATACATTTTTTTTCTATGGCTCTTCTCAGTGTGTACGAACGCCGACAAAATCCGATTGAGATGCAAGTGATGCGAATGAATCGAATTTCAGCCTTCGTTGCAAAACACAAAACTAAGAATAGAGCAAATCAGACAATAGCAAGACTATATATAGCAACCATTCTTCTAAAGCTTTAATCTGTCCCTTTATTTCCCTTTAGTTATTTTCATATTTAACCAAGCTTCGTCAGCCCAGATGCGTGAAAGCCTTTCTTCAACATTTGCTATTCAAATCCGCATTGTGTACCATCAAACGTCATTTTCTACCTGACTGACTGTCACGAGTGCAATTTTGAATATTTCCATTTTTAAAACAATTGATGTTATTCATCCTCTTATTTACATCTATTTTGACCGGGTATCTTTCTCCGGGCTCTTTTTACAAAGCTCAAGCGCATTTCCTCTTAAACCAGGGGAGGAAACTTATGTCAAACTTGGATTCAAATTTTTATTGACTGTGTGAACATGTATGTATGTACAAAGGGCGAAAGGGAGATAAGACTTGGTCATTTATTCCAGTCATTTGCTTAATTGTAACGTTAAAGTCAGAAGAAATAATTTTATTACGGGACAGGACTTTCCCTGCTGCTACTGTACCTATATCCTCTCTCATTTGTTGTAGTGTGTCCCGGTGACTCATGGTTAAATGCTCATAATCCTCAAAGTTGGAGTAAGTTTGGCGTAAATAATTATAATTGTAATTTGTAATCCTTTGGTAGTGATGCAGATGTTAATTTGAGTGTTGACTACATTTCTTATAGTTCCTAATAATAATTAATTTGAACACTTATGGTAGATAGATTTATGACTCTTGTATCCCGAGCATGTACAGGGCTCTGGCCCTGGCCCAGTCTCCACAGTGCAGTGGAGGGAGGTACAAATTTTAGTTGAAGGATTTAGAAACAATTTATTCCTAGAGAGAGTTTGACTGCCCAGAGAATTATTACATGTGCCTCCATATATTTGGTTAATATTTGAAATGAACAATGAGGACTCGTATTATGCAACTCTGGCGTAAGGTAGAGAGCATGTAGGTACCTATGTAGCTATAGGAATAAACAGTGTAGGAAGATACATAGTACGCGAGGTATACTTAGGACAGAGAGTGAAAGTAATTATACGGTGATGCTACGGTGGGTAGGGCTGGGATAAGGAGTGTGAAGAAATAAGGAGCCGCGAAGAGAGTGGCTGCACAAGTTGGAAAGAAAGAGGAAAAGGAGTTGGAAAGGAAAATGTTTTTGGGTGTAACTTTTGTTTTTGTTCCTTGCGTTTGGTGGGTTAATATTGTAGAGTGAAAGTAATAAAAGTATGGAATATGTTCACCCAGAGAGAAATGAAGATAAGTGAGGAGTGCAAATTAGAAGGGAGTCAAAATAGGTTCATTACAACCGCCAGGGTATTCTAATCATCTTTGGCGCTAACCTCCGAACTTTATAACTTTGATTAATTTCTTCATCACTTTCACAGGAACGAAAAGGGAAATTCCAGTCGTTTTATGCTCTCACTCTCTAGGTGTGTAGACATAGACTAACTTTCCCCACGCATGCCAAGCCAGCACACAAACACAAACAGACTCACCATCTCATCCCTCATGTTTATGAATTACGTAATGAGTGGAGCTCCTTTCCCACTCACATTATTTATCAACCCACCTTACATACATCCCTTCACAGTGCAGTGCACTGTCTTAATCTAAACCCACTACTCTATCTTTGAGGCACACACACACATTGGGCTCTCTCAATTATACTTTTATTTATTCCTGTCCCTTCCTCCTTGGGTCGGTGTTAGCTCTGCCAATCCAATGGAAATGTTATCTCCAGACAGGCCATTACTTAACTTTACTCGCCATCACCCTCTCCCCGTCCTCACTAGCTTTTATTTCATTAATTCTCTAATTAACTTCAGTCTGCAATCTCCAGTGCCAGTGGAAGGGTCTCTACATCTATCAGGGGAGCCTATTGTTCTTTTCATAGTAAAACTTGGGAGTGGAACCATAAGTGTATTGGGCGATTTAAGTTTTCAAAGTAAAAGTAATGGCTGTCATTACGTTGATGAAATAAGTAAGGACTCTGGGTGGTGGATGATTGGGACTTTCGGAAGGAGCTGTGTGTGTATGCATGTAGCTTCATATTAGCAAATTTTAAAAGTCTCACTTGCCGACAGAAGGGCTAAGCGTCATATAATCCCATTTAAGAGTGGATCCCGTAATGGACCAAGTTGAGTAAAATCTATCTATATATTTGAAACATTTTCCATTTTTCCCTCACATTATAAATCCCGAGCACGTGCCCTGTAATGTAATCAATAATTCAATTCAGTATGTGATCATAAATTTCTTTCTTTTGCATTACATTTTTCATTTCAAGACGGTTTCTCGGTTAGCTGTGCTGTGTAGAGGGGGAGGAGAGGACGAGGACTGGGAATGTGCAAGTGTAAAATGAAGACATGTTGAACTAAATAAATATTCAGAGTATTATTTGACTCGTGTCTCATCGATGAGGAGAGGCTGATATAAGGCTCCCTTTATGTCTCATTACTATTCAAAGCCGGTGTTCACCCCATACAGACAGACTCATAACAGAGAAATCATGCATTGAGAATGAAGACTTGGTCGAAGAAAATGTTGGTCAAATTACATTATGATTTCATTGGGAGCGGAAGCTGAAGACGTACTAATACTCACAGCTCAATGTTTCGACACACCATGTGTTGATGTTGACGACGTTCATACAGGGTTTGGAGTGGAGAAGGACTCAAGCTGCTTATCTCTCTCGCTCTAGTCAAATATGACAATAGAAAGTATCAAGTTAAAATGTGGATTAAGTACTGAAAGCTTATTTTATAGATCCAGAATGCACAGTGTTGGAGGAAGGAGTGGCGAGGCTTAGAGAGCGTGGCAACAAGGAGAAATGTACATGGGATGATTTTCTTCTTGTACAGAGTGTGTCATCCCGCTTTCGCTGCTGCTTACGTCTTCTCCCCCACTATTTACATTATGACAGCTACAATGTATTTCCCCCTTGGAAAATGTCTATTGAGAGCGCTATATTGGGTTATAAATGAAGATTATGCTGACTGGAATCTAGAATTTAGCTAGTCAGACAGACTCACTCAGGTCGTTGGCGTTGGGGAAACTATCGGAAGTTAATATATAGGGATTGGGAGACAAAGTACCTATGAGGAGAGGAGAGACGATGCGGGCGGTGGGTCTCTATCCCCATGCTCCATGCTACAATGATGAGGACGTGGTTTGGACGGGAAGGAATTATGGGCATAGCGACGGAGTTGGCGATGGGAGTGAGTGTCATGCACATGGGATAGGTTTGGGGCTGGGATACCTACCTACTTACTACTTGCTCACACACTCATATACTCTCCACTCTGCACAGTAGCGAGCAAGGCGAGGCCTTCCTTCATACTTGGAGATGAAAGGAGAGAGAGAGAGAGGAAGTCGAAGGAATGAGGAGAAAGGAGAAGGAGACCGACGAGGTTACTCTGGAGATGATCCAAGTATCACATTGCTCTTGTTCCACCCAAGCCTCGCGGTTCCTTGTCTCCTCAAAAACTTCATCCACTTGTCTTATTTCTGAATACATACCTACTCTTTCCTCCTCAAATACTACACTGTACTACTGTACACCAATTGCCTGGAGGCTCCGCATTTTCTCTCTAAAACAACCACCACCTCCCAGCCCACCAATGTTTGTCCCTCATCCCTCCACGCAGTCTGTGTTTGTGCTTCCCTGGATTGAAATTGGAATTTATCATTACCGCTGCTGCTCCGCGTGTCCGTCTGTATGTTTGTCGGTCTGTCTGTTGTAGTTACTGTGTTGAGAGACTGTACGGTGCGGTGTTCTGGAGGGAAGTTAGAGAGACGGAGGCTATAGAAGTGGCTCATACGTGTGAACAAGTATTTTTTTCCAGAGCTGTAAGAATGAGAATGGAGGGAGATGGAGATATAAGAGGGGTTAACTAAACTTTCCCCTGGGAGCTGGGAAATATTTAGTAGATCCCAGAGAGTGTTCATCCATATAGTAAATATTACAAGTGATAATGATGGGAAATGAGTAGCCTAAGGAGTAGGATAGAAAAAATAGGAAGAGAAATGAGTCCCGAAGGATGAACCACCAGAGCGTAGGGAATGACGAACTGACTTACTTCCATACCATCATCCTACCAACCCACAGCCGACCCACACACACACACACACACACACATACACACACACACACACACAGCCCACCAACAACCAACGACCAACACTAACTAGAAGTAACTATACCGATACCGAGTCTCCTGGTAAGACGAAGACGAAGAAAAAGAAAGATGGAAGGAAAGAGGAGGTTGAGAGCGGTCTTCCCATCCAAATTTTATCTCTGGAACTGGTACTGGATACACAACTGGAAAACTGCAACAGTCTTGTGGGTGAAGCCGAGAGAGAGAGAGAGGAGAGAGAGAGAGATAGAACTGGGAATGAAATGAGCCAACTATGAAATAAAACATTCCTTAAGATTGCTTAACACTCTACACCCTCAAAATGAGATTTAGGCGAAAAGTTCTTAACAATTCTAACTTAAGAACATAAATTTCACCCGAGTTTCTTCATTTTTCCTTCTTAAGCTTTCCAACTTTAAACATAGCTATGTCTGTATGTGGGTGTGTGTGTGAAGGCTCTTGAGAAGTAGAGATACACATAAATGTCCAAGCAGAGTCATGTCTTTAACTTGGAGAACTAAAAACCAAAAAGACGTGCCTTACTCCCATTTCATCTCATACAGGAACAGCACAGCACATGTGAATTAGATTTCACTTCTCACTCACAGTAGTCCAACTTTCATCCTGCACCTATACATCCAAATCTCTATACTGCCCCACTCATGTCTTCCCTCTATGCTCCTCCTTGAACCAAAGTCAATGAAATTTCGTACAGTATCAACTATGCTAGGAATCGGGAGTACTGGAAACATTAGGTATGGACTTGCGGCCGAGGTACAGTAGTCATTTACAGTGGAAAGTAGAGGACTCGTTTTATCTGATAAGACTGCTTCTGGTACTGGTCATTGTGGTGCAGGTGCTGGATACTACAGGACATTACGTGGATTATTCTCAAAGAGAAAGTCTGCCTGTTTGAGCTTTTACTGCTTTCTCCAGAATACCTTTTAGTCAGCTTTGAGCGCCATAGTGTGGCATATTAGTTGATTAGAGCGTCATTTTCTCCACGGTAAATGCTCCTTTCACTTCTTACTGGCGACCCTGGTGTGTGGAAAGAATTGAAAATCTATACAATGTAAGAAGGAAATGTGATTTAAAATTTGAAACCCTCTATGAAACCTTTCAAATAAATCTCACATCATGTAATCCCTTTACAGACATACAATTTGGCTTCAGGGCCATGTTGACTTCCATGGAAATCCTGACTTTGAATTGGTTAAAAATGAGAAAGTAATCCAATGTGGAGAATATGCTCTATAATCAAGTTAAGAGTTACCAAGAATTAAAAGCGGGTGCTGATAGTATTAGTGCTTCCATTAAATATACTTTGACAGATTGAATTAACTTGTCCTAACACAATTGTTGACGCTATTCTGCAGTCACTTTCACTACACTCATGACACATAAAACTACTTATGCACCTACGGAAAGGGAAGGATACATACATTTCGAGTTGTAGAGGAAATACGGGATGACGTATACATTTAATATACAATCCCGCTCCATGTGGAAGATGGAAAAATAATGTCCCTCTTTGGCTAATATGCCGAGCTTATGAGTCGTGATAATTCGGGAAATGCTTTCAAAAATTATATGAAACATGTTGGAGTTGGAAAATATATGCCCAGTTTTGGAAGATATTCATCACTGGAGCAATGACGACGTCTACGAAGGAATCCGTTAAGTTTTCAACTCAATTTTATGAGTTCAGCCTGTCTAGCTCTAGGAAACTAGGGAAGCGTAGCCAGTAAGTGGAAAGAGAAAAGTTTTCCTCCTCCTCGCCTTCAGCTTATGCCTGCTTCAATGGCTATACCAGAGCACCACTTCTTTGGCCACTCGTCCCCATACTCCTTCCATACCTATGTATGTACCTATGTATCTACGGTCGCAGTGTAAAGTTACTACATCATTAGTAACAGAGAGGAGAGACTGCATCATAGTTTTTTCCCTGTATGGGTAGGCTATAGGCATAGCTGTAGGTATGCACACTATGGAGTAGAGGGTAGAGAAATCGAGAGGGAGAGAGATAAGACTGCATGTATGTATATACGTAGAGCTTGTGGAAACTTAGGGGCATTGCATGCATGAGATATTAGATGAGCGGATGTAGCCGTGAAGAGATAAAAGTTGACTTTAACATTAGCATAATTACCTAGCTAATTTAAATCAGGATGAAGTTGAAGTTAGTTGTGGGGAAAATGAACGAGATGTTATTGCCGATTCCTATTAGAAGCTAGCAAGGAACTATTAAATGTTCAGATTTTCTCTAGAGATTTCATGCATGCCTGCACTCATACGGACAGAGAGGTAAAAGTACGGAGGATCGTGGGAGAGAAAAGGAACACAGGGAGATAGGGAGCAATTGCCCATTTAAATTGGTGTCTGTATAAAGTTGTTGAGTTGAGATGGAAGTGGAGGAGGGGCTCCTTTGGAAAGGCCAAATGCACTTGTGTCGACTGCGGTAAAAGTTAAAATTACCAAAGTAGGATTGCGGAAGGAGAGAGAAAGCGAGAGAGAGAGAGAGAGGGTCGGGAGGAGGACCTAGAGTCTACCAGTCCTTCACGATGAGAAATGAGCTGAAACTGAATTTTGGACACGGATTTGTGATTCTCCTCAAAACCAATGTCCAGGAGCTTCAGCTTCACAATAACAAAGCACATACACAAATTCATCCCTACCCAGACCCACCTCACCACGTCCCGGTCCTCAGCATGTAAGCATGTATCTACGACCCAACTCCCTGTTTTTACACTGGCATGCCCCACACGGCATGTATTCAGGACCCTGTGGTAGCGGCAATGGAGAATAATGCGTAGCCTATAGTATCTCTACCGGGACTTTCTCCACTACTTACTACTACTCACGACTTTGTCCTCCTCGAAAATCTCGAAAAGACTTGAAATCTAAGCACCGTACTTTCTCCAGTACCCGTCGTCTCTCCCTGCCACATTTTCCACACACAGTTTCCAATTCATCGTTTCTATGGACGGTAAATTCGTGAACTTCTTCACTTGTAAACCAAAAGGGATAAACGTGGAAACTTTCTCTTTGGATAAGCTCTTGTACATAGGGAAACTTCTTTTTGACCATTTCACATCCAGATGTTTCGCTCGTGATTTATGAAACGGAACAAAGTGGGACTGCGGGCGAAGGAATAAAAATTGCTCCCTCTCCCTCCTGCTCCACATTGGCTCCGTCACCCTGCCTTCCATATGGGCCCCTTCCCCTCCTATGTTTGGCCAATTTGACAGTCATCATCATCATTAACACATTATCACTCATCTACTCCAGCTAATCATATCTACTAACTTACAATACCGTAAATTATTAACTTGTGCCCAGAACACATGTGTACTCAAACAAGCAATTATCCCTGAACAATAATCAACAATCATTCCATTATACTTCCTATGAATTCCTAAGCAATCAATCAGCAAACAAATGCAACGGACGCGGGATTACAAAAATTATTATGCTTATTAATAAAATGGTAGCACAGTTTGTGAGACCCTTGCCATCCACGAAGTACTTCATTCTATACCTAAAGCCTGGATTCCCTATAACTACAAGTTACCTTTCCATTTTCTGATCTTACAATCTGATCCCACGCAATCTTTTCGCTTACACCGAACAAAACCTCCTGTGCCTTTTGTACCTGAGTAAAATCTGAAAGTAGACTAGAAATGGCAGAGTTTCTCCTTCAAATTATGTTAGTGACAGTGACAGATAATTTGTGCCTTGCTAGCATGGGCTTGTCTAATATCTGGAAAAGGTTAGAATTCTACTCAGAATGAACCTCCCACTGACCCCGAAAATATATTTTTCTCCATCTTCCATTCAGGTCCAATTATTTCCTGTGGAGAAATGTATGAAATTTACTCTAGAACTATTACAAACCCGTAAGATCCTCTGTAAGATTTGGGTTTTCCAATTTCCGCATTTAAATATATATTTTTTCGTGGGATAAATGAGAGGGGGATTCAGTAAAAGTTCCATGGAAACATTACGAGTTGATACTAAACAGCTATGTAAAAAAAGAGGGAGATTCTAGACTCAAGAAAATTAAAGTGAGAAAATAAAGAGAAGATGATAGTACGAAAACAGTCTAGTATGTATTCAAGGTTGGTGAGGCAGGGAGCGTGAGTGAAACAGCTGCTGAATGGAGAGAGTGAAGGTGGTGAAGTGAAGTGTAATGTAATGTGAAGTCATCAGAGATCTTCACTTAAAAAATCATTAGACGTCCACAACAAAATGTGAAGTGCACTGTACATGCCTATATGTGCATACATAGGCACATACAAGTGTGTATGTATACACAATGAATGAATGAATGAATGAAGCACATATGAATCAGAGAGTGTCTTTTTTTTCTCGTTCAACGGGAAAAAAACATGACTGTTTTCACTTTATTTTCTTACCTCACAGTCTAGCTATGTAAGACCTTCCTTCTTTTTCTTTCTCTCTCTCTCGTCCCCCCTCCCGTTTAACGCTCCAGTTTTGGAGTCCAAACTTAATTTTGCTTTACATTTATTTCCCTCACTCAATCACCTTGTTTTCTTTCTTTGACTCCCTTGATGACTTTCTTTTTCCTTGGCCCAACTTAATAGCACTAGCTGTAATGCAGCCCGGCGTATGCTCTATGTGCACACGTTTGTAGGCAGGCACTCTTTAAATCCATTTTTACATACAAACACAAGCTCTACATTATATTACATGCTAAAAGATACATTTACATCTCTCTTTAAAGAACTTTCACTTTCAATAGAAATTTTTCTCCCAAACTATAAAAGACTACTGTAGTGTGTGTTGCAATCCAAGCATACGTACTATGTAGATCCCCTTGCATGGAGTTTTACCGAAGTTAAAGTAGAAAAATGAACTCTATCCGTGAGTGTTATGCAGTCACCTAGCCCAGATCACAGGGAAGAAAAGCTGTTATTTCCTGTTCACCTTATACAGGTCACTTCCCAATATAGCCAACCAGTTTAATTTTATTTCCCCGTCCTCTTCCCTACACTTCCAGTCACGGCAGTCTTTATTCAAGTTTATTACTTCGAATCTCATTTCTATTAATGCCTCGGATAATGTAATTCTTCAATGTCGAAAGTTTTTTTCCTTCTTCTTCTTCTACTTCTTTGTCCTTTCCTTCTTCCTCTTTCTTTCAGGGGAAAATGAACTGTTATTTTTTATTATATATAACATTTCCTACTTTATCCTTTTATTGTGTGCCTGTACATAGGTAATTTTCTCTTTACTCCATTACAGTGCTAAAAGGTCATTAGTCCTTTTGCTAACCCTTTAACTTCAAATCTAAACTCATTACAAACACTAATGGAGTATCTGGGGGTGCTCCGGGGTACTGTTTAAAAACGGGAATTTTAATCCTTTGAAATAATTTGTCTATAACAAAGATTGTACAGTCATGATGCATTTAGTTTACGTTAGAATTTAAACTTGGTGCAATATTTTTAAAAGAAAAATTCATATTATACATTCATTCCAGTTTGATCGTAAGCACCGAACTTCTCTAATATCTGTAATGCATTCTATATTTTATAAATAATTTCAATCCTGACTCGTAAGCTGCAAGACTTGGATTTCTAATGAGTAAAACATATTCTCTTTTTTAAAACATCCAACACAACCTGGTTCTGTCCTTGTCAAAAAGAGGAGATAAAATGGTGTGGTTGAATGAACGGAAAGTCCCATTTTCAAGACCTCGCAGAACTGAATGCACGTATCTGAAGAAAGGACTGTGTCTTTACAAATGCTAAAGAGAGGACCTACAGCGTAGACTTGGACGAGATAAGAGGGAGGCTGGATCAAGAAATATTCATTCAGCCTTCCCTACTGTATTAAGTCTACGAAAGGGGATTTGCAGCGTAGTTTTCTGTGTGTGGGTTTGGAAAAAAGGAAAGCCAAGCGAGTGAGAGAGAGAAAGAGAGAAAGAAGAGAAAAATTTCAACTAATATTTCTGAAGAATGAGCATATTTTTCTTATCGGGGATAAAAATGATATCCTGTCTCCATGTAGATTTCTAAATATATACAGCTGTAGGGCTGTGATGGAGGAAGAAGTGAGCTGAGGCTCATCTTAACAGAATGCTTAACCTACTTAACTATACGTCTATACGTACATCTCCAGCATCTTCCTGCATCTCAATGTAATGATTATGCACGTCTCTACATACGCATGGGCATGAACTGATGTTTAGTTTGATCCACTGATTCTATTCGGAAAAAATCTCCATAGGTATGTACATACCGTATATGACCTTTTAGTATCCGGGGCTCAAATTGTATCCGGGGCTCAAATAGTATCCGGGTCTAGAGCC